>CATIWR010679868.1:0-24870 GCA_949677035.1 Omphalea diandra | reverse complement strand
TATATATATATATATATATCACACACACACATACATATAGAGATATAGCCTATAAAGTTTGATTAGATTATGTTTATATAAGAATAATGTAGACTTCAAAAATTCACCATATTTTTTTTATATATATCCAATTGCAAAATTGATTTACCAGTAGCTATAAAACACATAAAGGAACAATTTTCATACTTTACACTTTATCTAGTTTAGCTTATAAGGCCATCAAAATAAAGTGAAAAATCTCAGGCTTCAATAGGTTTAGCATTAGTCATAATCAAGAAGCAACATCTCTTTCATGACAACATATTCTAAAAAATTATTTTACAGACATTTAGGTGAAGCATAACTCTACAACTTTCATGTTTTGTACTTCTCATAGTGTCATGAAATTCTAGGTAAACAGAATCAATAAAATGAGTAGAATTCAGTAGGTTCAGGGTTAGTCATATTCAAGGAGAAATATATCTTCGCTTGTTGGCCCTAGTGCACTAAGAAGGGGGAGGTTGAATTAGTGGCAAATTTGAACATTTGATTTTGGAAGAAGCTCACAAATATGAAAGATTAAAGAAATAGTAGAAGAAGAATTAACACAAGAGTTTTGTAGTAGTTCAGGTATTTACCAATCCTACATCCACTCTCCAATTCACCAAATGGGTGTTTCACTCAATCACTAATGGTTTACAAGCTCACACTTAACTTAGTGTTTAGACTCATACCAAACCTTACAACTTGTGTTTCAAGGCTCACACACAACCTCACAAGTGTTTTCCTAAAGGCTTACACTTAACCTATACAAGAGTTTTACAACTAAGCTAACTTTTAAACTTAAACAATATTTTTCTATACAAGGGATCACTCTCAAACCTAAACCCAAGGTGTTTAAAGCTCACACTAAACTATATACAAAAAAAATAGAGTTAAAGTTAAGAATTAACTTTGTAAGAGTTTTGGCACAATCAAATGTTTATGCTCTTGTATTCAAGTCTTGATGGTGTATTTATAGGCAATAGCCATTAAAGAGACATTACAAAGAAACTATATCTAAATCTCTAAGTTATGTTAGGCATATCTTACATTAATTGCTTGTCAGACAAAATTCACGGTAGAGACTGAATTCGCGATCGCTATTTTTGAACTGTCTAACGGCTAGTCCAGGTGGCATAAAATCATTGGTCTTTTCAAAAACTAGTCATTGGATCTTTCTAACAGATCTCAAAATTTGCGGTTACTATCAAATTTGCAGTCACTATTTTCTTTCTTTGGACGTAATGGTCATCGTAAAATTGTATGTCTAACATAGGGATGTTGTTTCACCAATTCGCGATCACTACCGAAATTCGTGATAGTAACTTTTGAATCTCTACATCACTTTTCAAATTTCACAGTCACTATGAAATTCGTGATTGCTAATTTCGAAGGCTGATTTTCATACTTTGAGTTTTTTGCTTCTAATCACTCATATTCAACTTTTAATGAGATTATATCTTAATATCTGCAAAAACAACAATTTAAATTGATATTAAAACCTTTCAATCTATATTGTCAAGATCAAAAGAGAGTCTTGACTTAAGTTTGAATAACCTAGTCTAACAATCTTTCCCTTTTTTATTTTGACAATCTAGATTGAATATGTAAAGGATAAAGAATTATTTATGCATGCTCCTAAGAGAATGATTTTGATGTGATTCAAATCATAAGTATGAAATTGCTCCCCGTAATCTATACTCCCTCTTAATTATTCTAATAAGATCATTGTCTTAGCTTATTATAAATATAGTTCAATTTTATCTCCCCATTTCATATGTTCTGTTGGCCTGGTGCACTAAGAAGGGGAGTTGAATTGGTGGGAGATTAAAAATTAAAAGAAGTTTAAGGTGTTTAGGAAGATAAGAAGGAGAAGAGAAAAATCAACACAAGAGATTTATAGTGGTTCGAGTGTTAGCAAACCATACATCCACTCCCCAATTCTTCACAATTGGTATTTCACCCAACTAAACTGATGTTTTCAAGCTCACACCTAACTTATACACTTGTATTTTATGGCTCACATAAAACCTTTACAAATTGTGTTTTTAGGCTCACGCAAAAACCTCTCACAAGTATTTTGAATAGGCTCACACTTTAATCTCTTACAAAAGTTTTAGATGTTAGGCTAACTCTCAACCTACTTACAAGGTGTTTATTGCTTACACCAAACAATCAACAACACATAAAGAAGAGTAAGAAAAATGAGTAGGAAATTTGTAAGAGTTTTGGTATAATTAATGAAATTCTTTTTTATTTGCATATGTTTGGTAGAGAATTTATAGCCAACATCCACCAAAGAGATGTTACATAAAAACTATCCTAAAATTTCCAAGTTATGCTAGGCAGATTTTGCATAAATATTTATCAGGTGAAAGTCGAGGTGGTGAATTTCCAATTTGCACTAATGAGCCAAAAATTACAGCAGAGAACCTCATTTTATGTTTAACGGCTAGTCCATATGTCCTTCATCCATTGATTGTCTAAAAAATATAGTCATTGCGTTCAGCTAACTACTTAAAAGTTTCGGTCACGAGTTAACTTTCTCTTGGGCGCAATTGAGACTGCAAATTTTTTTGTTTGGTAAGAAGATAATAGCTTCTTGAGTCACGGTCACGACCAAATCTTCGCCCTTTCAATTTTTTATTTTCCAATGGTTGCCTCGAACACTTGACGTATTGTGGCTATAGCTTTGGTTCCTTCCTTTATTACCATGAAATTCATGGTTGCAACCTCGGATGCAAATACCACCGCAAATTCTTATGTGAATAATCCATGTTCCCTTCGGCTGAGTCGCGTCCGTAAATTCCTCTGGCCTAGCTTCATTCATCTTTATAGCAAGGTCATGATTGCGTTTTAGGGGATACTGACCGCGAATTTGGATGTTCATCTTAAAGATGGAGATTTTGAGTTTCATCCAACTTCCAATGAAAATATATCTTATAAAATGGAAAACAACACTTGAACAAAGCATTAGAACTTACCAATCTTTATTATTAAGATCAAAAGAGGCTTATGACTTAGGTTTGACTAACCTTGTCCAATATGTTCCTCTTTATATATTCAGTCAATTATCTCTCCCTGTAACAACCAATTTCATTTATAAATCAAGGCATTCATATCTAAAATACATATGCATAAAGGTTTATTCATTATACATACACAATCCAATATGTATTTAATATACATATATGTTAATTAATGTTCAAGGCTAATTACCATAAGCTAGTTCCTATCCAGATATATGTACATGATAAAAGGAGAGAGAGAGTTGGAATTCAGCCAACAACCTGTGGTCCATGTGTCTCTATGCAAAACTCTAAGCACCAAAGTGTCCAATCCCTATGTTTCAATATCTAAAAAATATAATTACGATATGGTGAGTCGTGACTCAATGAATAAAAACAATAATCAGATTCTTATGGCATAACCTATAATCAAATATCATCAAGATACATTACAACTATAACAATTGATATGCAAGGGCAAACATAATAAATTGATTTTTGTCGTGACCTTGTAAGGTAAACACTGCTCCTTGAAATTCATGTGATTCAACTGACATTTGATTTTGTTGGACAACATATAACAAGTGGATCATTTGATCAATAACATGTGCCAATAGGACATATTGGTCTAATATCCAAGTGATTTGTAAGTGTTTGACAAATCGATCACAACATCTTTTGAGTTCCATATGCAAGTGTTCAATCACAATAGTATACCAAGTAATCATTAAGAACTTATAATTCTCACTTGACTTGTATTCACATGTAGAATGTAACAATTCAATTATATCCATGTAATAAAATATAATCATATCATAAAATTATCACACATACACATTATAATCTAATTATGGTTTTTACTCACTTTTTGATATGACCAACCTTTATGATAGGTTTGGTTCTTTCTCTAGGGCTTTCTCAAAATGTTGGGATCCTAAAATTTGATACATACACTGTTATAAGTATGTCAAAATGATTATGAAAGCTTGGCATGCAACTATGGCATAATCCATACAAGTAGACCTAGTGTTTATGCGTAGTTTCTTTATATGGCAGTCTAAGCTAGCTACACTCTTATAGTAATAACTCTAGATATACTTATCCAAATGACTTGATTTTTTTTTCAAAATAAACTAGACATATAATGATACAACATATTCAAATTTAAAGTTAATACATAGAAAATGTGGTAAATTTTTGAATTTTGTCCTGTTTCAATGTCATCTCAGTCTGAGTAGGTCTTACAGTCCTAGGTATATCTCAAATTGTACAAATACAATTGCAAAAATAATCTACCAAAAGTTATAAAATACATAAAGGAACATTTTTCATATTTTACTCATTCTTTAATTCAGTTTATAAAGTCACCAAAATAAATGACCGATCTCAAAGTGAGCAGGTTTTCAACATGGTAACAATCAGTCATGATGAAGGGGCAATATCTCAACAACCATTCTAAATTTGGCAAAAATATTTTACAAGAATGTAGATAATACATAAATATACAACTTTCAAGTTTAACACATCACCAAATTCCAAATCTATGGCCATCAAATTCTTTGAAAACAAAATTATAAGACTGATGAGGTTTCATCTGGGTTCAGGGTCAGTCACAGTCACTATGGCATATTTCTTTCCATACAAAAAATCAAGCAAAAATGCTTTATAGGTATTTAAAGGGGAAATAACCTACAAATTTCATGTTTTGCACTTTGTCTAAATCATAACATAAAGTTATCAGAATATAAGAAAACAGAAAGACTGAGGTTATTTCGGTTGGTTGTGAACCAGCCCTAATGAAGGATTCATATCTCCTCGCACACTCCAAATTAAGGAAAACTATTTTACATGAATCTATATAAAGTATAAGGCTACAACTTTTATATTTTAAACTTTCCCTAATTTCTCTTCTAGCATTATGAAATCATAGGTACAAAATTATGCTCTAACAATAAACCAATACAATCAACTTTTGTTTCTCTTGAATTTCAACTTCTGTACATGAGCTCTACCTCAAATACTTCATAATTCTTACTAACCATGTATGATTAACATGTTATGAGGGATTAATTTCATATGGGAAGAAGATAAATTAACTTACCTACTATCCCATAACTTGAAAAGCTTAGAATTCTTTCCTAGGCAACTCATTTTTCTCCCTCTCATTTTTCTTCCTTTTCTTCTTTTTCTTCTTCTTCTTCTTCTTCCTTTCTTTTTTTTTCTTCCTTAGCTCTCTTTTTCTTTTGTTGTCCCTCACATTTAACCTCTTTATTCTTATCCTAAAGGGTGAAAATTTCCACTTGTAAACTTATTGTAACAAGACAGAATCATGGTGTTTCATTTCCATTGGTTGGAAGTTCACTTTCCTCTTTTAGTCCCTCTTCTTCACTCCTTCATCACCTCCATCCATGTCCTAATCCCCATATGCTCCTTATACTTTTAAATAAGCTTTAAAACACCATTATTTATGATGTTATAATATGCACACAACATAAGATAATTTGCCACACAATTATACAAATATTACAGATATGTTCAAGTGTCTCAAATACAATGGTGCAAGTGACATCATTGTGCTTATCTAATTCACATGTCTAAATGATCATTTGTCAAATGCATATTTTCATATGGAATTTAAAATCATTTATGTAATGAATATGTTTATGTGATAATGCCAATGAATATGGATAAGGATGTTAGATTTCTGATGGTATTGATTAGGGAAAGTAATAAATAGGGAAAGTATAACGCTATTTTTGTAATGAATATGGATGTTACATTTTATAATGTTACGTTCTTGTAATGAATAGGGAAAGTATGACAAATTCAGTATGGAAATGGGTTGTTACATTCATATTTTTATAATGAATAGGGATGTTACATTTATAACTGTGCCTCGACATATGGCAATTCAGTCTCAACATATCGACATACAAAGTCCATGGTTATTCTTTTCCATTTCCATATTGAATTTGCGATTGTTATTTTTGAACTATGTCTAACAGCTTGTCCATGTGGCATAAAACCGCTGGTTTTTTTAAAAACTAGTCATTAGATCTCAAAATTTGCGGTCGCTATCAAATTCGTGGTCACTATTTTCTTTCTTTGGAGGCGATGGTCATTGTGACATCGTCTATCTAACATGGGAATGTTGTTTCACCAATTCGCAATCACGACTTTTAAATCTTAACAACTCTTTTCAAAATTCGCAGTCGCTAATTTTGAAGACAGATTTTCATACTTTGAGTTTTTTACTTCTAATCACTCCTATTCAACTTCCAATGAGATTTTATTTTAATATCTGCAAAAACAACACTTAAAATTAATATTAGAACCTTTCAATCTATATTTTCAAGATCAAAAGAAAATTATTGACTTAGGTTTGAATAACCTAGCCCAACATCACCCATAATACATTTAGCAAAAATATTTCATAAAAATTTAGATAAGATATAACTCTACAACTTTCATGTTTTACACTTTGTCTAACTCAACCTATAAGGTAATCAAAATATAAAAATAATCCCAAATTGAGGAGGTTTCAGCAGGTTCAAAGACAATCCTAATGAAGTATTCATATCTCTTCACATGCAATATGTTTAGGAAAATTGTTTCACATGCATTTAGGAGAGGCATAGATTTATAACTTTTATGTTTTGAACTTTACCTAATTTCTCTTCTAGGGTAATGAAATCATGGGTGCAACAGTCCATTCTAAAAATAAAATCAACACAATTTAGCTCTTGTCTCTCCTTCGCTTCTAACAACTTTCATACATGAACTCTAGCTATAATTACTCCATAATTCTTACTAATTATGTATGCTTAATATTTTATGGACAAGGAATTTCATATTACCAAAATTAGAAAAGCTTGAGATTTCTTCTTAGTTAGCTTACTTTTTCTTTTTCTTCTTCATGTTTTTCTTTCTTTCTTTCTATACCTCTCACATTTTCCATTTTTATCTTATCCTAAAGGAAGAGAATTTAAATTGTATACCTATTGTAATATGACAAAATCATGATGGCTTGCTACTATTGATTAGAAGTTTAATTTTTCTCTTTTAGTCCATCCTCTTATTTCCATTATCACCTCTATCCCCCTACTAATTTCCTTATGCTCCTTATACTTTTAATAAGTTTCAAGACACATTTATTTAACATATCAAAATATACATACCACATATGGCAATTTGTAATGCAACTATGAAACATCATATCGATGTTCAAGTGCCCCACACGCAATTATGCAAATGCAAACATTCATATCAAATACACATATCTAAGTGATCATTTATATAGTGCATATGTTAATGTGGGATTGTGGATCATTTATGCAATGCATATACTCATGTGAGAATGCTAATGAATAAGGATATGGATGTTAGAAATGTCCCTTCAATGGTGATTGAATATAATCATAGTGACATTTTTAGTGGGTGGATCCTCACTCTAAAGTTCATTATTCTTTCGTTTGTTGTCCTTCTCACTTTCCTTTTCTCTAACGTCTAGCTCATCAGGAGAACCTATAAAATTGTTAATATACTATTCCTTTTTTGAAAAAGTTTTATTAAGTTCATCAAAAATAACATATATTGACTCCTCAATAATAAGAGCTTTCTTATGGAACACTCAATACCCTTTACTAAAGATAGAATAATCTAAGAAGATTCCTTCATCAAATTTGGAGTCAAATTTATCAAGATTATTCAATGTGAAACACTTGTAACGAAAAATTTTGAAATATGTAATCTTAGTTTTTCTTTGGTTTTATAGCTCATAAAGAGTTTTATTTAAAATTGGACTTCTTAGAACTCTATCTGAAACATATTAAGTGTTATTGATTATTTTTGCCCCAAAAAATTTTGGTAATTATTATGTTTATTTAACATAATTTTGTCCATCTCTTATAAAATTCTATTTTTCCTCTCAACTACACCATTTTGGGGAGGAGTTATGAGACTACCACGTTCCTCATAGAACTTTAATTTTATTTCAAACTTCTCTACCATGGTCACTTCTAATGGTATTGATTTTCAAATCTTTCACATTTTGAAATCTTTTATAAAAGATTTATAAATATTTAAATAAGAATCCTTATAAGGGAGGAATAAACGTATACCTAAAAAGTCATCAACAATTACAAATGTATAATATATACCACTCATACTAGCTATTTTAGCAAGGCCAAAGAGATTCATGTGTAGTAATTGGAGAGGTTTAAAAGATGTAACCTTCCTTTTGGATCTAAATGAGATTCGACTTATTTAGCTCTTTGATATGCATCAAATAATAAGTTTTTAATGAAGTTGATCTTTGGAAATCCTTGTATTAAGTGTTTGTTTCTTAATTTATTGATAAACTACATGCTAGTATATCCAAGTCTTCTATGTCAATTTCAACCTTTATCAACTATAGGCACCAAACACTTAACATCTTTGTTAGCCATAAAGATTAAATTAATAACATATATTTTGTACTCTCTTACTAATGAAAGCAATTTATTTTCACTTATTCTTGACGCAACATGCTTGAGGTTCAAATATAATGTTTAAACCTTTGTCACATAACTAATTTACACTGATTAGATTATGTTTAAGGCCATTAACTAATATAATCTTATCAAGAATGGGTGAATCAATATCCTTACCAATTTTACTTGTACTTATAATATTTACCTTTGTCATTAAAAGAGACGTTTTTAAATCCTTTAACTTTGTCAAATTTGGATAAGAACTTCATGCCATGTATCATATGCTTTAAGTAACCATTAGTATTGAACTATTAATCTTTCTCTACATTTGATTGCAAACACATCTACAAGGCAAAATAATTTTATTTTAGGTACCCAAATCTTTGTTAGTCTTTGTGGCTTAGTTTTTGTCAATTGGTCATCATGTGTTGCAGAATGACACTAAAAAGAAATACGGCGATGCATATTATAGTAATAGTATTCGCCTTCAAAATATGTATATTATGGTCTAGGCTTATATGATGCATGTTTAGGTATAAATTATTTACTAGGGACATGTGTCTTAGGAGTGTTCTTTCTTAGTGCATAATTTCTTGGCCTATATACACTGCCAAGCTATCTAAAGCTCCTTTAAGGCTTAGGCATAAGATGACATTTATGCTTAGTCATATAGGTTTAATGGCTTGGTGCATATTTTTGCACTTTTTGCCTTATTAGCTTGTGTGAATAGTACATGTAAGCATTGTTGGGCATAAAAGGTGAAAGTCTAGTATATGATTATGAATGTGTGTTGGTCTTAGACCTTTGAACTTGTGCCTTAACACCAATATTCACCTTTCATGAGGCATTTTAGGCCTTTTACCATGAACACTAGAGGGCCTAGTGTGTTGCTCTCATAAATATGATTTTTGTATGCATGGATGTAAAATGATTAGAAATAGATAAATATGTAATATGTCTTAATCCATGCTTGATTGCTGGACTTCTTTGAGCTTTAAAAGGAGAATCTAATTTCTCTTTTTCTTTTAGAAAACTTAGACAGGTTCTCACTTAAGCTCTTATTATCATTTTTTAAACCCTCAACCTCTTTAGTGAGGCTCTTAAAATTCTTTAGAGAATCTTTCAAGGATTTACTATTTTTTTTTAAGTAAAAAATGATAAGATTTGAGGACATCATAGCTCTTTATGAGCTTAATAATGATTTCATATAAGTGCTCTATAAAGTAAAAGTCAAAAGGATTATCTTAGTCTTATCATTACTATCATTGCCACTTTCTAAACTAATTTCATTATTTACATTCTACTCTTGTTCTTCAAATGCCATAAAGTAGTGGTGATCTTGTGAAGAGATTGAGCATACTTCACTTTCTTTTATACTTGAAATAAGTTAATATTGGTTAAGAGTAGTATATGGGATTTCTTCTCCGAGTGCATCCTAAGATTCCTTCTCCTTGTGCATCCTTTTAAGCATAAATTTATTTAGGATGTCATATACATCTTTGGCTAAGTAGCACTTAGAAGTTCTAGCATATCAACATTATTTAAAGAGTTTCTTAATATTTTGTAAAGCCTTCATATTTGCTTTATGCAGTTTTATTTCTTTAGTGTTCCATTCTTTTATGGTTTTTGGGGTGACTACACCAATTGATGATTTTGGTTGGTTTTTACTCTATCTTTAATAGCATCCCAAAGATTTACTCCTTCACTATAAAGAAAGAATTTCTTTCTTACCCTATCTTTAATAGCATCCCAAATATCTACTCCTTCATTATAAAGAAAGAATTTCTTTCTTCTCTACTAACAAGGATAATATTAGGCATTTAATAAAAGAGGACACAAAATTGATTCACTGATATTAAGTCTTGAATCTACCATAACCTTTAATCTTTATAGTTATATTTGATGAAAAGAGGACCTTGCTTTATACCACTTGTCATAAGGAGCCTTAGAAGGGGGATAAATAAGGCTATTACAATTGCAAATTTAGAACTATTAAGAAGAATATCACAATTTAAGAAGAAGACACAAAGATTTATAAAGGTTCAACTACCACTTGGTCTATATCCTATCCTTTATTATGCCACTAGAGAGTTTCACTAAGATAAGTAGCTTATCAGGTACTATTAAAACCTTTACAAAGTAAATTTTATAGACTTGCTTAAGTCTTTATAAGGTGAATTTGTAGGTACCACCTTATCTAAGATAGTTTCCATACACTATCTAAAAGATAGAATTTAGGTACTATCTTATGCCTTTGATAATAGTATAAAAGTTTCTAAGCTACCCAACCCAAGCTTTGATCCTCTCATAAGAATTACAAGCATTGCTCAAAGAAGGATCACTCAATAATACTCAAGCTTCTCTTTTTACAAGAATATTAGAACATGTAAAAGCTTTATGCTTGAGCTAGCCTTAGAGTTGGGTATTGAAGTAGCTTTAAGTAACTTCTTATTTTTCTTTTTCAAAATAACTCTCTAAAGATAAGAGAGTGTGTAGGGGTGAGTTTTGCTTTCAAATTATCTTTTTTTTCATAATAGCAATAACTTATTTAAAGTTTGTAAAAGGTGGCCTCATATAGGTTTTTCAAAAAAAAAAAAAAAGAGCTTGTACTCATACTGTCTCAAATCTATTAGAATCTTATCATTATAGCCATTAGACCTTGTCAACAGTTATTGAGATCTTTCCCATGGTCATTGAACAGTCTTGACCACAATTATTGAGATTAACCTATGGTTGTTCAATGGCCTTACAATGAGTATTATGAACTTAACATTCATTGGAACACTTCCAATTTACACAAATTTCATAGCCTTATCTAAAAGGCTTGTCAACTATCACTGTTTAGAGTCTCATACTTTTTATCCTATCAACAATCATTAAAACTACTTTCATGATTGTTGTGACTCCATAATTATTAGCATTAATGCACAAGCTCCACAACCTTATTTAGAAGACTTTTCCAAGCAGCATTATTTGATGTGCCATGCTCATTATTCTTTCAAATACTTTTCCAAGTAGCATTATTTGATGTGCCATGCTCATTATTCTTTCAATGGCTATTGAATGATTTTCACGCCCATTATTGATTTTATGCCTTAGATGTTTCAAGAAGTGTTGGACACTTTTCCATTAGCATTAATGTTATCTATGGTCATTGAATGTCTTTCATAGGTGTTGAAGATAAGTTCATTTTGTATAAAATAGTTAGTCACTTTTAGAGGACTTTTTTAATTAGTTGTTTTTCTTCATCGACAAGCTTTGAGTACTTTAGCAATTGTTGGATGTTATTTCATAGTCATTCATTGACTTTTCTTTTATTTATTTAAATTTACTTCAAATATAAGCTCTAGTCCAATTTCATTATCTTTGATGATTTTCAATAGATATGTAGGTACCTTTTTGTTATGGATTTGAGCTTTCTTTAAGATATGAAGAGCATGCCTTTAGCTTCCATCATTTTGAATTTAAGAAATATGATATTGAGGGTCCTATAATGAATATATAAAATATTTGCACACAAGTTTGTCCATAATCCTTATTTAAGAATTAAGAGTCTAAAATTAAACCGTATATATAAACAATATACTTATATTGTAGTTGGAAACAACATTAATATATAAAATCACATCCATGGAACTAGAGTTAAACTATTTTTATGAGCTACTAATATTTGTGCAATATAAGTGTGATGGACATATATATTGAAAAGTTACAATCAAAATAATTTGATGTAAATTATTAAGGGAGAAAGAGAATCACAGAATAATAGATGATACGTAAAACGATTCCTAAAGGTACTTTTTTGTGTGGTACGACATCAATAATTTGCATTATTAATGCTCTAGAAAATTAGAAAGAAAAAAAAAAGAACAAAAGGAAAGAATCTAACATGCATAAAGAAAAAATGATAAGAAAAACAATAAATAAACATGATAAAAATAATTGAACATTTTGTTTATTTTGCATTCAATTTATTGGTTGTAGCCTACCTATGCTGCAAAAATATAATTAGTTTATTATTTCTTTAATGCATTTTATTTTTTAAAAAACATATTTGAATCATTGGTTAGTTTTAACTTTTTTAAAAAGATAGGTTGATACAATAAAATGAGTTTGTATATCGTGTATCTTAGACCACATAGCATTGTGGTCTGGGTGGCAAAAACACACACATATAATATAGAAAACGCACAACATTTCTTTTTTTATTTTATTATTCTTTTTATTTTATTACTTTAACTCAAATTAATTGATTCAATATTTAGCTAAGTCTATTTAAATTTTTTTATTATTACTTACTTTAATTTAACTCAAATTTTAAAAGTTTTATTTTTATATAAAAACTAAGTTTTGTTTTTATTTTTGAAAAAAAGTTATATATTTTTAATGGAAAAATTAAATGATGTATAATATTATATGAAAAAGTAATGAATATGAATACTATTGATAATGAACATCTTGTATACAAATAATAAACATTTTTTGTGATGATCAATGAACATGGAAAAATACAAATAAAAAAAATTCACCAAAATGAATTACAAATTTGAGATTTTGCAGTAAAGAAAGAATAATCACATAAGTTTTGCATCAAAATAAATTATAATTGAAGAAATAATCGAAAATATCAAGCGCTAAGTGATGAAAATCAAGTTTTGTGAAAAAAAAAAAAGGTTAGATGTTTTCAATGAACAAATTAAAATCATGTATAATATTACATGAAAAATTAATAAACATGAATAACATAAGGGATAAACATTGTCCATATAAATAATGAATATTTATATAATAATCAATGAACATGAATAAAATGATGAAAATAAAATATTGCATTTGATTATTCAATAAAATGATGAACATAAAAAGCTACAATTGATAAATATTAAGTAAACAACTAATTAATATTTACTTATTAAGTAATGAACATACATTTTGATGACATATAATTAAATGTTTTGGTATTCTCAACTTTTTTTTATAATATTGAAATTGATAAACACTACAGATTTATATACTAAATATCAAATATATTATAATTAATGATCAATTATTGTATTAGTTTATTTTAAATTGAAATTTTAATATAATTATATTTTTCTTATTATTATATTATTTTTTTACAATTTTTAATTTTAATTTTGATATTATATATTACATAAAATAAATATTCATTAGGTTAAACAAATTATGTGTACCTAAATTAATTTTTGTAAAAATAAAAATCTCATATATTAGAAAAGAAAAAAAGAAACAATATAAAAAAAAAAATTCAGCGCACCTATAGGACAAACAACAAAAAAGCAATAAGATTTTGCATTTTGGACACCTAGACACTAAGTTTTGTGGTCCGAGATCCACCATCTAATTTATCGTAAAAAGGGTATAACTTCCAATTTTTTTTTCATATTATTAAATTTGATAAATAATGAATTTTAATCTAAACAATATATATATATATATATATATATATATATATATATATATATATATATATATATATATATGCGCGCGAAATATTAGCTTTTCTGTTAAATAAATTATTTTCAAAAAAGTAACGTCTATAATATGTGAATATAAACAAAAATATTGAGACAGTAAATATGTATAGGTAAATTGTATTATAATACTAATAAAGTTTTTCATTCATTTAGTATCTACATTAATTAAGATTATAATATTATTTCTTAAAAAAAAATTACAATATTATTGTTAGGATACCTGAGAAAGAAAACTAATATAAATTGTTATTTTCTTATTTTGCTATTGTTTTTTCCTTCGCCTTTTCTCAATTCCTTTTCTCTTGTTTTTCGTCTTTGTCCTCTTTATATTCTTCCTTTTCCATTTCTTCAATTTTGAACATTTTGCTTTTTTTTTTTTGTAGTATTTTCTATTTTTTAATATGTTTAATTCCAACTCTCAATCTTTCTTTTATTTTTTTTTAGTAAATAATTTGATATAAGAATATTATAACACTTTTAAATATTCGTCAAATAACGAGGCACTGCAATTTATCATAAAAAAAATTGAAATTAGAACTAATTAATAATATACAACATTGTTTTGTTATATTAATTATAAAAACTTCAATTTTTTTTATGAAAATGCTTCTTGAAAGCTTTTTTTTTTTTTTAGTTTTTTTCATAATGCTAAAAAAATTGATTAATACAAAATGTTTTTCATTAGTGTATTTTAAAGTAAAAGACTTTCTATTTTCAAGAAAAAACATTTTTAAATTTCCAAAAAACTCATTAAAATAAAAAATAATTTATGTAAATATAAATAAAAAAATTATATTCGATCATTTATTAACTATCATCAATGATTATTGACTTCCATTTTAAGTCTTCAATGATGTGCGGTAATTATTATAATTTATTTATTCTTTTTAAATTTTTTTTTCATATTCTACTTTATAGTCTGAATATATTTTTTAGAATTTTACAAATCAATAAAATTAATTTATATTTTTAATACGTTCCAAGTACTATAAATAAATATTCTTTTGTTTTTCATAATCACAATCAAACACTAAAATTAAATTATTTTTCACCCAATTTAATTTTAGAAACAAATTAAGCTAGTTTTTCATCCTTTTATTATTTATAAGATTTTATTTATAATATTAGTATAAATATTTTTATTCATTGTCAAATAACAGAGATAATATTTGCATCATAAATATACATCTTTAATTAAAAAAGGCTTTACTTTTGTTAAAATATGAAATTATATTATATCTACTCTTTAAATTTTTTTAAAAAATGAAATATTAAAAATAAAAATATTGTACAAATTATTGTTATATTTTATATTTACTGAATATTTTAAAATAAAAAATCATAAATTTTAATTTTCAAAAAACTTATTGTTATTTTTTAAAACATAATAACATGCCGCACCCTTAAATTCCCACAAAATAAAGCAAGCACAGTCGTTATTGATACGAAGGGTGGACGCTAGGTAGAGAAGATGCCAAAGTCCAACCTGGTCCTGTACCACTCTACCATTTGAACATCAGAATTTTGAGTTCTAGCCATATCCCCGCACTCTATAATTCATTGGAAATCCCGACACCAATAAATTACAGGCGGGACCTACCAACCATATTTGTCCTTGTTCTTCCTCTCCTATTTATAGCCGTTACAGCCTCGTCACTTTCTTCAGTTTCTTTAGATCTCGTCTGTATTTTGATCTTAAATTTTCGGTTTTTAAGGGTATACAAGAAGTGGGTAGTCATTGTTTATTGTTGTAATGGCGGAGACATGGGTGAGAATGGTGACTGCGCAGACGCCAACCAATATAGCGGTGATAAAGTACTGGGGAAAGAGGGACGAGACCCTGATTTTGCCTGTTAATGACAGCCTAAGTATTACTCTAGATCCTGCCCATCTCTGTACTACAACTACTGTTGCTGTCAGTCCTAGTTTTGATCACGATCGGATGTGGCTTAATGGAAAGGTACTCACTTTATTGGATTTTTCACCCTTTGTTCCACTTGTTAGCTCAATTGGGTATTTGGGTTGATGAAGAAAAGAGCTTAAACGAACAGGGATTAAACTATGGTAAATTTTTATGTAATAGTTAAAAATCCTATTTTTGATTCGTTGCAACTAAAACAGAGTGTGAGTAGTTGTCATATTGAAAACTGAATTTGTTTCCCTCCTTTTGTGTTGATTCATGGCTCTTTTGGTTTTTGCTGGTTAGTGTAGGAGATTTCCCTTTCTGGAGGCAGGTACCAAAATTGTTTGAGGGAAATTCGTGTTCGATCCTGTGATATTGAGGATAAAGAAAACGGTATCAAGATTGCAAAGAAGGATTGGGAGAAGTTGCATGTACATATAGCTTCATATAACAATTTTCCTACCGCTGCTGGACTGGCTTCGTCAGCAGCTGGTTTTGCATGTCTTGGTAAAAATGAAATGATGATTTCCTCCATCTTTTCTTGCATATTCATTATCTTCTTTCCTTTTTCCATATGTTTGCAGGTCTATCTTCTTAAATATATTTTCTATTGGATTTGAGTGTAATAGACCTGCACTTAATGTTTCTGAAAAACTATTGTAATCTTTATAGGATAGAACAATTCAGCTTTAATAAATTCAAACTTTATGTTTTATTGCAGTTTTTGCCCTTGCAAAACTGATGAATGCTAAAGAAGATAATAGTGAACTTTCTGCTATTGCGCGGTATTTTCTTTATGGTTCTTGTGTACTTCCATTTTCAAGTGGCCCAGCTCCTGGTTTCAATGGATGTTTATCTTTATGCCTATAATTAAATAGCATGGTTCGCTTTCCTTGCTGATTTCTCATTGCTTGTATGTATAAAGTGCATGTTCTCATATTATGTATTTACATCTGCATAAAGATGTTTTATGCGTGTGTGTATATATATATATATATATATATATATATATATATATATATATATATATATATATATACATACATGTGTATATGCACATATATGTATTTACATGTATATATCGATAGACCCAGACACCCCCACACGCACCTGTTGTTGCACACATTATTTATGGCAATGTTTCTATTTCCTGATTTATTGAACGCCTTTACAGTTGAGCTGTATATTTATTATGCTTAAATATTTATTGAACGCCTTTACAGTTGAGCTGTATATTTATTATGCTTAAATATGTCAAATATGTTTATGGAAGAAGGATTAATATGTTTGATATGTTGTAAACTTTGTTTCTCAGGCAAGGTTCAGGCAGTGCATGTCGCAGTTTGTTTGGTGGATTTGTGAAGTGGAACATGGGAAAAGTAAGATTGGCTTTGAGATCCGCCTTTGATGCCTCATGATTAGAAGTTACTTTGCCATTTTGACCAATTAAATCTAATCTTTATTTTTTGTTTTCATTTCATCAAGGTTGACAATGGAAGCGACAGCTTTGCTGTTCAAGTTGTAGATGAGAAGCACTGGGATGATCTTGTTGTAATTATTGCTGTGGTATGTTTCTTTTTTTTTGTATAGCAATTTTTTTGTTTGAATAAGTTTCCTGGTTGCTTTTGGGCTCTAGGATGAAGTGATTGTGAAAATATATAGTTTCATGAAAGTGCCTTCCTACTGGTTTTTGTTCAATCATTTCATTTCTTGAAATCACTTTTTTTTTTCCCCTTACATTTTCTGCTGCACTATGGTGAGAATTATTACTCCAGAATTTTGATTTTTAACCATTTTTAGTAGTAGTGCATACTTATGTTAAATGTTGAAAGTGATTTGAAATTTGCATCTGAAAACACGTATTCTATGGATGCAAATGCTATACCAATCAGATAAAAAGCTTGTGCTAGCAAGCTTGCATATGGTTTTATATGAGCTTTAGTTCTCTAATTTTCTTGTTATGTAATTGATTTCAATATATTATGTGTTACTCTATGTTAACTTGATTTTTTATTAACCTGATTTTTTAGTTACAACATTTTCATGTCCTTTATGTACACAGTTGTATTATTTTTATTTCTCCATTTTGCTGAAATTGGGACTTAGGTTCAAGTTTCATCTGAAACATTCCACAGACATCATTTGTTCAACTTCTTGCAATGCAAGCATGCTATACATTAAAAAAAAGTTGGCTATTTATCATTCAAGTATCTTGACTGATCAAGTAGTCATGATACAGAAAATGTTGCTGTCAATCAAACTTATGAATAGTTTGGTGGTGAGCAACAAGTACTTTTGTAAAATTTGTCAGATAATAGCTGCAGGTTTTCTCCTAATTTTAAGACTCTGTAAATGCTCTTATTTGAATCTTACCTATGGTGCCTGAATATTCCCTGGCAGATTCATCATCTGAATCTGACATGGGATGTTGGAGGTTTCTTGAGGAATCTGGTTACCACAATCTGCTAATATTATGTAGCAGTAAAGTCTTAGTCAAAACATCTTGCAAGAAATATTTTGTACAGTTGGTTGATGCACATTGCAAGACATCTGCTTTTAATTTGATGCAATGAAATATAGAACTGTTCTATTTTTTGGGATAAAATATTATTTTATCATTATATTATCTATGAATTTTAGTTTACAATAAGGTGTGTTTTTTTTTAACACAGTATTTATGCGATGCTATAGAAATATGATGTTATGATTTTTTTCCTTTTTGGTGGTTTATGACTGTTCTGTGATTTATGTTCTTGTAATCTCATTCATGATTTTCTTTTCCAGGTAAGTGCACAGCAGAAAGAAACTAGCAGCACCACGGGAATGTGTGAGACTGTTAAAACTAGCTTGCTTTTGCAACATAGAGCTAAGGTGCTGCTTTTTAATTACTTCAATGTTATTTTTGCTGCAGCTTTTTCTAAGAAGTTGTCTTTCTTTAGTTGAGGAAAGTTGACTGATATTTTTGGGTTTAAATATGGTTGGAGTCATATACTAGATTTACTCTAGATGATAAACTGCTATGTAATTTGCTTCTAATTTTTGTTGGGGTTACTTCAGATTTTTTTTTTTTTTCCTTTTTCCATGTTGAATTCTGTCCACCCAATTATTTGCTGGTACTTGTCTTCAAATTATGTTGTTTTTAACTGTTCTGACAATGTTTGAATTTAGTTGACTTTTGATACCAATGTCTTCCTTGATTTTAATAGGAGGTTGTGCCAAAACGCATTGTACAAATGGAAGAGGCCATAAAAAATCGTGATTTTACATCATTTGCAGAATTAACCTGTGCTGATAGTAATCAGTTCCATTCTGTCTGCTTGGATACATGTCCCCCAATATTCTACATGAATGATACATCCCACAGGTCCAGCTTTTATCTTTAATACATGGAAATTTAAACTGTTTCAAGCATTCATTCATGTGCTGATTGAGGTATTAAAGTTTAGATTTTAAATATTTGATAAAACGATGTTGCAGGATAATCAGCTCTGTTGAAAAATGGAATCGATATGAGGGGACACCTCAGGTTTGTTTACTTTTGTGCTCTTATTTGGGCAGGATACTTCACAATAATATAAGATAAAATTATAAACCCACGAACAAAATTTTGGAAGTCCAAAGAATAGCATATGCTTGGGAGTACTTAAATTCAGCACTTATAGGTGATACTTTTCTCGTTTTGAACTTGAGATAGTGCATGATTATTATACTTGACCTTTTCTGATGATTAATATTGGTGTTTGACTTTCTCTGTGTGTGTCTGTCTCTCTCTCTAGGTTGATTTTTGGCACTGTAACAGGAAATGCATTGTTGATTTTTTTTTCCCCCTTTCTTCTGGATTGTCCCTAAAATTTCATCGCCTAAAAAGCCCCAAGGCATCAGATGGTAAAATGTTCTCCAGATATTTTTGGAGACAGTTATGTAGCTGAAGGAACAAAGGACCCCAGTTTTGAAAATTTTAGTTAGTAGAATATATTCTTCTGCTTTATGTTTGAGCTTATCTAATTATGGTTAGCCCTGTTGGTCCAAGGATGCAACATTTCCTGATTTTGCATGCTTCCTTGAGTAGGGTTATGTTTCCTCTTACTGGTGTCACCTAATTAATCTTAGTGAGTTTGCGCTTCTGAAAAGATTTGTATGCTTCTACAATACCCATACACAAGCTGCTTGTCGCTTATGTTCTGTGCTGCTACTGATTGTGCTACGTTAATATATAATACTCACATGGTTGGATTGAGCACGCCTAGTAAAGATGCACTGAACGTTAAGCCTCCTGGTTGGACTAAGCCTTCTAAGTCTGCTTAGTTGTTGCTATCTGATTTGGAATTACTCTATTGTTTTCATCCACTCTTTATTAAAGAAACTAAAATGGCTTATATGGTCTAGAGCCACAATCATCCGATATATTTCTGATTATTAGATAGTTGACAAAATGGTAATCAAATTGACAGGTGGCTTATACCTTTGATGCTGGGCCTAATGCAGTTCTCATTGCACGTAATAGAAAGGCTGCTGCCAAGTTACTGCAGAAGCTGCTGTTCTGCTTCCCTCCAAATTCTGGTACTGATATAACCAGGTATATTGTCTGCAGAATTTAATGGCACAATATATACTTTTTCTTAATTGAAGATATGACAGGATTTAGGTGCAATATTTAGGGGGAGGTCATTTATGGAACCCTATTTCATTATATATATATATATATATATATATATTCTCTCTCTAGTTATGTTATTGGGATTCAATGTACACTTAGTTGAAGATATGACAGGATTTAGGTGCGATATTTAGGGGGAGTTCATTTATGGAACTTCATTTCATTTATATATATATATATTTCCTCTCCAGTTATGTTATTGGTGACAAGTCAATACTAAAAGATGCTGGGATTCAAGAGGTGAAGGACATGGAAGCATTGCCACCACCCCCGGAAATTAAGGATGCCCCAAGATACAAAGGGGATGTTAGTTATTTCATCTGCACTAGACCCGGTAGGGGTCCTGTTTTGCTCTCTGATGAAAGTCATGCTCTTCTCAACCCTGAAACTGGGCTGCCTAAATAAATATATGGTGTCTACTTTTTTTGGTTGCATTTCTGTTATCCTGCTGTACCTCAGCAAACATCTCTAAAGCCTGGGTTTCAATTCTGACAATTGTTTTCAGTAATTGAAGTTACAGTAAAGCAGTTCTCTGTAACTTTTCCTGGCAAATTTGCAGTTGAAACTGCTTGTCTTCTATTTGTAATTTATTTTTATTTTTTTCAGGTCCATTTAGGGTTAATGTACTCTCAATGAATAAATTGTTCATCTTTCATTCAAGTTTCTGTTAGCTGCAAGTCTTATGGTAGGTAGTTCAGACAGGCATTTGATATACTGTTTCTGATAATCTGATGTTTTCATCAATGAGTAAATTCTTTTATTTACCTAAAATTGTTATTGCACATGTTCTGTGCCTTTGAGATATGTTTGCTGGCTTGTTACTGCCCATGTATAAGATCACTTTTAAAATATTCCATGATTTAATCGGTTAATTTCTTGATTTTACAATATTCCATAATTTAATCGGTTAATTTCTTGATTTCCTGAAGCTTATATGCTGATTAGTTCATCTTTAAACCATCGGTCTCTGATGGACTTAACAAATATCAAACAGACAGTAACGGGCTTGGAAACTTATTTACATGAGTGGCAACCTATCTATAAGTTACGACCCAATCAACTTATGCACTCTGGATCTATTCCTTTACCTACAGTTTGGAAATGTCAAGACATGCCAATGGAAATGTTTGGGAGCATAAGAGATGCGTCTGTGGCCATAAAGCGCCGCAGAGAAACTAAGTAGGAACTGTCAAAGAAACATGCAGAAGATAACAATGAACACTACTTGCTGAGCTGAAAAGGAAGTCCAAGGAAGAATTTCAGATAATCTAGACCACAATTTTCATGGTATCCTCATGTAATCCTTCATGGCCAGAGTATTAACCAATATGGTATGCATTCTCAAGACCAAAACTGGATCCAATATTTTCCTGTTGGGTAAGCGTGCAAGTTATGGGAGGGTCCATTCCTTTTATGTAATTCATTTCCAGTTACAATAATACCAATAACAGGGAAAAAGGAAAATTTTAGGCTTGTCTCCCTGAAATCTTTGAAGGTTGTTTCACTGTTGGAAGTTTGCAGGCTGCAGCCCCTTAAGCAAGAAAAATACTGTTTTTAAAATTAGATTGAACATTGAATTTACGAGTAGGTCAGTTGTTGATTCAATCAATTTGACTAGTTGAATCGTTTTGACTTATATAAATATTATTTCAGAAAAATATTAAGTAAAAATTTTTGAATGATATTTAAAAAATCAGAAAAAAGAGTATAACATAACAAATAATAAAAATATTTTTAATATTTAAACTTTAAGCAAAAAATATAATTGTAAAAATATTTTAAAAAATTATCATAAAATGATTAAGTTTTAATTGAATTGATTTTATTTGTTTCATTAATTTTCTCAAATCTGATCGATTTTTTAATAGTACAATTTTGATCTTCAATCAAACTAGATTGTTGGTTGATTTTTTATTTTATCAATTAAGTCTAATCCTAAGAACATGAGAAAATGCTATCTCAGTTCTTTCAAATTGTAAGCATTAGCTCTTGTGCACCAAGGAGGTTAAATTGGTGGAATTTAAACTTTCGAGAGAACAAAAAATAATTAAAGGATAAAGAAAAAGGAAAAAAAAAAAAAACAACACACAAGATTTATAGTGGTTCGGGTATTAACTAATCCTATATTCACCAATCAATTCACTAATTGGGTATTTTACTAAATCACTATATGTTTTACAAACTCACACACAGTGTAGTGTTTTGGTACACATCCAATCCTAATTACACTTAGTGTTTATAACTAATGCAAAACCCTATTAGAGTTTTATTCACACAAGGCTCACTCTAAAACCAAAATCTCTAGTGTTTAAGGCTCACACTTAACCTATTATAAGCAACTCAAGAAATAAGGTACAATAGCAATTAAGAGAGACGCTGAGAAATCAAATTGTAGGAATTAGGGCACAATAAAATGAAAGATCTCTTGCATTCAATGCCATTTGGTGTAGTATTTATAGTTTATAACCATCAAGTAGTCATTATTAAGGAAACTATGTCCATACCTCTAAGATTTGGAAGGTGATTATGCATTTAATACTTGTCAGAAAAATATCATAGTCGAGATCATACATTTGTTATTGCAATATGCTTTTTATGCTTAGAATTACACTTTTGTGGTTGATACTTTCAATAATGTTTAACTGCTAATGACACGTAACATTTGATTATTGGTTCTTTAGAACTAGCAATTGCAACACTCAACTTTTTTGCATATGTCTTGGTCGCGAGCTAGAAGGTCACAATCGCGAGTTTGGTTCACGCTGTAATAGTCAACAATGAGTCTCACTGTGAATAAGCGTGGGGGTTTTGGTTCATCTTTGAAACAAAGTTGTGGTCATACCTTTGGGATCGTGGTCACGATCTTCAAAACACCTAATAGCTTGTTGGACACGTGGCATATGTTAATAAACTTTGCATGTGACCATTGGAACCCTTTTTGAAGATTTTTGAACTTTGCAATTGCGACCTAAATATGATTCTAACTATAAAATAGACTGGAGCTTTTGGTTCCATATTCATTGGATAGCAGTTAGGATTGAGTTCTTGATCGCAATATTTCTGTCTTGGGTGTAATTTACAAGCCAATTTTGACACTTAGAGTTTTCTCACTTTGTTTCGATTTCTCAACTTAGTTCTATCTTATTTTCGGTAAGAACAACACTTGATTATACCACTAGTACCTTTTTAATCAATGTTGTTAAGACCAAAAACATGGTTTGACTAAGGTTTAACCACCTTAGTCCAACATAAGCCTTCTTAGGTAATAAAAAATAAAAAATTCAAATGCATTATGCTCCTTTTGTCAAAGGACACTAATAAGTATAGTAAAGGGCAATGTGAACACTATTCATTACTATTAATAGGATAGAAAGATTATTTAAATTACTCATAATTAGCTGGAATTCGAGTCACTAAAATGTTTTTTCCAATTCACTCGCCAACTAAAAAAATCAAACTCAAATATAATTTTAGACTTGATATATTTTCATGAACAATTATAAATCAA
Source organism: Omphalea diandra (assembly GCA_949677035.1). Taxonomy (NCBI): domain Eukaryota; kingdom Viridiplantae; phylum Streptophyta; class Magnoliopsida; order Malpighiales; family Euphorbiaceae; genus Omphalea; species Omphalea diandra. Next base: position 804 of record CATIWR010679868.1, on the reverse strand, counting down.
ACTCAAATATAATTTTAGACTTGATATATTTTCATAAACAATCATAAATACCTCTAAGTTTAGCTTGAAACCTTATGAATAAAAATACATTTTATATAATTATTTTCATAAAAATATTATTCAAAATAATATTTTATTTGATATTCATAAAATAATTACATCATTTACTTTTTATCTATGTATGATTCATTTTCTATAACAACATCGACATGTGAAGCACTATTCACCCTTACCCTTCTACATACCTAACATGTCCCTACATCAAATGACTCAACAACAAAATAAACATGACAAAGTCACTTTCTAAGTAGTCTCTGCAAAGAGTATAATATATTTAAAATTATTTATAATATTGAAGAAACAATAATTTATTAGTTTATCTCTAACTAATATCCAAAAAGATTGCTTTAACACTTTGGATCATTAGACATATATAAGTCTTGAAACACTACTACTTATTTCTATTTGAAAAGAAGTAATTACTACATCTAGCATGATTTGAATCTCTAATAAAACTAGAGGAATTTTGCTTATTAATATAAAAGCATCTAATATACTTTGCACTATTGAAATGCATATTTGTAATTATAGATGTAGTCTCTAACAATTTTTTCTAGTTATGTAAGTTAAATTTAATAATAATTAGAAATCTTGTTGTGCAAAGCTTAAGAATCTTTCACCATATCAACCAAAAAGTAAAATCTAGTATGTTTGCTTTAAAAACTTAGGCTTTTAACTAAAATTAGTATCAAAACTATATTCTTGTATGATATATATATATATATATATATATATATATATATA
>CATIWR010679821.1:0-17058 GCA_949677035.1 Omphalea diandra | reverse complement strand
TATATATATATATATATATATATATATATATATCACGAAAAAGAGTAAAAATTATAAATAAATTAAAAAAAAATATATTTTAAGATTAATTTAGATATATAAATTTCTACAAGTTGAAAGAAATTAAACTTTATTTAAAAAAGATTAGACTCAAAGATGAGCCAGAGTAGGAGTTTTAATATATTAACTTAGTATATTATATAAAGATTTTAATATGTTTAGACTAAAATTGCATATATCGTTAAAAAAAAAAATGCTCTTGTAATTAGAGGGAATTTAAAAAAAAAAAAAAAAAAAAACAAAGCACATTCAACATGTCTTAGAAAAAGAAAACAAAAAGCAAGAAACTACTAGAAAGAAGGATAAAAAATATTAAAAAAAGAAAAGGAAAAAACAAGTTTCTACCATAGAATTACGCTTAACAAAATCCTTAGGTTAAAAGTAATTTATTTAGATTATATTTCAATTATGTATTGAAAGTCAAATTTCTTATCCGTTTGATAACAAATTTCATAGTCAAATTTCTTATCAAATGAAAAATCTTATGTAAGTTAAAATTCCTAATCAATACATACAATTGTTTTAGTCTTAAATTTAATTTTAAAAGAGAGTTTGTGATTATCAAGTAATTATATTAATAATAGAATATTTTTAATAAGTGGTGATATAACAAATTTTGATTTTGCTATATGGAAAATCAACTAATAATAAAGAGGGCGTTAGTTATGGTTGTAATTTTTGGTTTTTAGTTTTTTTATTTACAAATAAATAAAACAAAACTATTATTTTTTGAAACTTTTTTAAAACGATTTAAAAACATAAAACAGATTTTAGAAAATCACAAATCATGATTTGCAAAATTTTATTATGTTATCCAAACTAGACCTCTTTCAATTCTTTTCTCTCTTTTTCCTTTTATCATCTTAATGATAACTTACGAGATTTTATATGAAGCAATTAAGAGATATTTTTTAAATTCTTTCCCCATGATTTAGGAATTTCTTTCTCCATAATTTATGAGATGTCATCTAAATTTGTTAACCATTTTTTTTTTTCATTTCTTCTCTTTTGAAGTACCATTTGATTTGGCTAAACCTATCATCAGATTATAAAGTTAGTCAACTATCTTTTTTTTTTTTTTAAAGAATATAGACAGATTTTCACATAAAAACAATTTAGGAAATTTAACAATATAGAAAGTTTTTTATACTAATAATAAAAAATTATTATTATTCATAATAATCAGTATTTAGTTTTCTATATAAAAATTAATAACTAAAAAATAAAGATTACCAATAAAAGAAAAAAGAAATTGCAAATTTTCTTTTTTTTAAAAAATATATTATTGTTAAAATTTATTATAATTCTTTATTATTTATTTACTTAACAATAATTTTTTTATAAAATAGTAATAAAATTTAATATTATTTATATATTATTTTAATCCTTCAATAATTAATTAATTATTTGATAAAAATAATATCAGCTTTATCAAAAATTTATTATTGTAATTATGCCGCGCAACACACAGATTCATGACTAGTTAAGGATTTTCATATTTAGTTATATGTAATTGAAACAGAATTATATATTTATTATAACTCATATATATATATACTTAAAAACTTTCGTTGCAATATATTACAATTCTGGTCTGAAAATCTATTTAAAACAAAAATTCGACCATTTCTTAAGCCAAATGCTTAAAATTGAAAAGTTTATAACTCAATGTAAAAATTTTATAACTTTCTTTATTAAGACATTTTTATCTTTTTTATATTATATTACATTTAATATTTAAGAACGTCAAAAAAATAATTCTTAGATTAATCTAACTTCAGCTATTTTAAAATTTTGTACAATTTAATATAGATAAATAAGCATTTTTTTTAATTTTAGACATTAATTTATTTTATTATATATTTTTCTTTTTAGTCAGCTATTTTATAATTTTCTAATTAATTAGTATTATATGGAATAGAGTATAATTTTTAATTACTTGTTAAAATATTAACTTAATAAATGATAAATACTAATTTTAAATAACTTCTAAGATCAAAATTTAATGCCTAAACTTTAGGCTAAATTTAGCCTTAAACATCTACATATACATATATTTTCTCATATTTTATATTTTTTTCTTTTGTACTTTTGATATCTTTTAATGAAAAATTTAAAAAGCTTATATGGCAATGTTTTAAAATGTTTAATATCTTTTAAAAAAAATAATAAACTTATATGACAATATATTAAAAAGCAATATATGACTATCCCATGGTAATGAATTAACGCATGCATTTGATAAATTTGCTTTTCCTTTCTGTCTTCACTTCACAAGCAAAAGCGAACAAAATCTAGAGGTCTTCTTTCACTATTTAAATCCTCTCCATGTCCATGCAAATTTTCCAGAACAGGTAAGCTGAAGCAACTTACACACGTCCACCAATGACGAAACAGGTCTACCAAGAAAACAAATATCACCTCCTTGACACATTTTTCCTATAATCATCCATTGCAACTTTATTTTTTTAAATGAACTTATTTATGCCTTATTCATTAAAGTACAATACGTATATCATATTTAAAAATAAAAAGCTTCATGTGCAAACATAAAATGTAGATATTTTCTATGCAAATAAATAATACCTGGTATCTTCTCTAGGTTTTCCATAAAAAGATCCCAACGTTACTATTATCCCCCTTCATCAGACCAGCCAAGAGAACATAGCAAATGACAAGTATTGATGGGAAAAATTTTTGATACAGATTTGAGAGCATGTTTGGTATTGTTATTGTAAAATCTGATTTTATTTGTTCAATAATAATATCTTTAGGTTTCAATTTTTTTTTTTTTAAAACATTCATAGAATAGTTTAACCTAATTGGCAAAATCTTCAAATATTAACTTCTTTCAAAATCAAGAATCTGCTCGGATTATCGTTTTTGACATGGCTAACTGGCCACACTTTTCAAGTCTCAAATTGTGTGTGCATCTGGATTGGCTTGGATGCTAATTGCTATGAACTTTGAGAAAACCATATCTCAAAAGCTAGCTATTGACAGAGCCCAAATTTATATAAACCTCATATTGAAATCCCATACTTTCAATAGGAGATTCATCAAGTCTCATATTTTGGCCAAACATACACTAAGTATAGGCAAGTAGGATATACCTTTCCTTTGAAGATTTGTTGTATGATGGCATTAAGGTCTCCCTTCAATGGATACGATGAAGATTCTTCAAGTATCAACTTTAACCTTGGGGTAGATACTTTTGCTGAAACAAATGTCTAACTTGGGACAGCCAATCATTTTCATTGTCATCAGAATGGGAAAATTAATAGAACAGACCTCAGAACATAATCTGGTGAGGTTTGCCAAATCTCTTAATATGATATAATGCAGTTGAGGAAACATTATGTCTGTTTTCTCTTCATCTTCTCCATGCGGAATAATCTCTTCCATTAGTTCACATGAAGTGATCTGCAGTACCTCCAATTTCAAAAGAAGTCTGGCTATTGCCAATGGTATTGAATTTTTCAAACTGTCACACTCATGTATTTCCAGATATTTCAGGTTTTGAAAGCCTGTGATCTGTCCTATATGGATCTTCCATGTATGCATCAGCTTGGGTGAAGACTTTAAGGTCAATATTTCCAAGTTGTTCAGCACTAAAGTGGCATGGTTTTCCACAAGGTCAAATATGACTTCCATTGAAAACTTAATTCCAGTGTTTGCAGATGTTGATGCCCATCAATTAAATTGGATGGGATACAAGAACAAGTTTCCATCACATCACTGACATGCAAGTCCAACAAATTTGGCAAAGCAACCTGTAAAAAAGGCAATATATAAATGAAAGGCTTAATTTTTTTTTTTTCTTCTTTTGGAGGGGAATGAAAGCTCTAAGTTATCATGAGAACCTAGTATTTATTAAGAATTTAGCTGCATATCTTTGCATAGAATGTCTACGAGACCAATTGGCAGGTTGCCTGTCTTTGCATAGAATGCCTAAGAGACCAATTGGCAAAGTACATACATTTATATTGTTAAATAGATGCATTAGAATCTAAATTCAAACCTCTTTCTTGGAGATGCCTTGGCTTGACTTGATCGTTGGATGAAACAATGAACATCCAAAGCAACCCCAGATTAAACCACGACAAGGACTTGAATCATTGAGATTAACATCTTCCATTATTAGGGAAGTTCTTTCTCCATTATTCGTACCTTTTGGCATTGTCTTTATCGGGCTTTGGATTGTTGAACCAAATGTCTTCATCTTGGGACATTCAGTAAGGTGCAGATTGTTCAAGGACAGCCATTCAAAAACGTAGGGATCAGGGCAGAAACTCACAAGTTTTGGTATGTTGCCTCTTTTGCTTTTTCTGTTTCTCTAGCAACAATACTTTCCATCATGGCACAGTCCTCTATGTTTATTCTTTCCAACTACTCAAATAGTCTTGCCAACTACAATTGAATTTGCGAGCAAAATGACTATTCCACGAAGACATCGCTCTTTTGCATTCTTTAATTAACAAAATTTTATTATCAAAGTGAAAATATATTTTTGAAATTTGAAAATTTAAGAAATTTAGGAAAAACTGTATTTTTATCAAAATATAACATAGTCCAATTCTCTTAAATTGCGTTTATAGCACACACTTTTTTCAGTTAATATTTCGGATTTCTATGACGAAATAATACAAAAATGGGGGTAATTTTGATAAAAAATTACTTTTATAATGAAATAATACAAGATTATGAGTAGAACATAATTAAATTTGATAAAATAATATAAATATAGAAATAAATTTGATAAAAATATTTATTTTATTTTTTATTGTCACTTTGAAACAAGTTTAATTTAGTCGATTATTGCTTGTTGCTAACAATGCCTTACTAATGAAATGGAATTGACAATTGTCTTGCAGGCGCTCGAGCGCCATCTTGTGGAGGATCAAGCTTAATGAGTCACTTTTCTTCTAATTATTGTTACATGAACCCATGCTTCTTCCTTAAAATGAAATATTTTTCACAAAATACAACTGTAATAGGTCAGTCAGGCACCTGAAAATATCCATATGTTTGATGCAGCATAATCTATACAGCTATTCAAATCCATTGTCCAAATCCCGTAGTCAGTTTGCCCTGTGTTTTTTTTTTTTTTTCGCATACCAAAAAAAAAAGACAAGGAGTACAGGGAATCTTTTCCGCTGACCACCAGAAACATTTCCCTGTCGGACAGAAAATTTTCCTTGTTGAAGACGGAAAATTTTCCCTGCCATGACATGGAAACTTTTCAACTAACAAACAGAAAACTTTCCCTCCTATTTGAACGCGTAAAAGAGTTTCAGACTGCCAGTGTTTTCTACCCTTTTTCCCTTGGCATTTCCTCTCCAATTCCTTCAAGGTAAAGGTTTCCATTGTGGGTGAATTAGTAAACGGAAAGACTCATAGTTGAGCTACTAGCAAGACATAAATATAGAGAGATATGTGTTCAGTTAACCAAAAATAGTTGCGGTAGGACGGTTGTGGACCCCACAATTGCAACTTGCTTGAAGTCCAACCATCACTTTACTTTTCCAACCCATCCCATTTTTTTTCCACTTTTCTCAGTTGCACCAAATGGCCAATCTTGCTTTATTTCATTGCCAAATTGAGATCAACATTTACTTTCTAGCTACTTGATCTGTTATATGTATTCACATACTTTTGGCTTACTTTATTTCCACTACTATGCAATCTTTTATCTCTAATGCCAGGAACCATCCAAGTTTCAGGTGCGAAACAACTAATCTTTATAAACTATAATTCAACCTTGGCCTTTCTCTAACGCTTAGTTTCTTTCACTGCAGTTCTTGACTTTATGGTCTTCAATCATCTTCATCATCATCATCCCTTTCACCAGTGTCCATAAAAACTATGCAATCACTGCCTATTATTTGTCTTTCTGGGAATTTCTACTCAATTTGTTACTGTTACTGAGAAGAGAATTTTGTTGGTGCTTGTGTTTCGTATACATAATGCAGTTTCAATGGGTAAATAAGAGTACAAAACTTGGGACAAGGGGGATTTCTCTTTGCAATGATTCTGAACATTACTTTTCCCTTTACATTTGTTAGTCTGTTTTGTACTATTTTTGCTGTTTAACAGCTTCAGAATTTAGTGCAGTCAATTAACAACTCTTAGGGACAATTTGATTGTTACACTTCAGGATGCTGAAGGAAAAGAAATATCACGTACAGGTTCTACATGATTATTGTTCTCACATTTGCATTCATTTGTGATCATGTGCAACTGTTAAGAGTAATGGTGTTTAATGGCAGTTGTTGAGACCAAGTTGGTGATTGAAAAAGGCAACTGGGATGATATATTTCCCTTACAAGGTGGTGGGCATGTGCATATGAAGTTGCAGTTTCTCCTCAGTGAAGAAGAACGCCAACAAATCCGGATCATGATATCGTTTCTGTACCCTATGTCCATTGACTTTATTCCGTTTTGCCCTTTCAATCCAATGCATTTCTAAAGGTTTTGTTATTGACATTGTGGATTAATTTATAAACAGCACAATAAACCATTAATTGAAGTGTTTCTATGTGCCAAAATGCTAGAACTACCCTTGCCAATGTTCCTCATTGCATGAACATGGACTGAAGTAGACTGCTAGTATGTTGTTTTAGACGACAGCAATCAATTCCTCTTATTCTTGTATTATGTGGTTGTTACGCATGTCTAATGTTTGTTTGCAGAGAGAATCAGCATTGAGAAAGAAACATAATGAACTTCTCAACTGTGAAATTAGAAGTTCAGCACATGCTACTACTGGTGCCAGTAATATTGCATCATCTTTGCAGTCCAATCATGAGGTCTCAGGTTTGATCTTGCTTAACCAGTAACAGTAATTATACAAAGGTTAAAGCAGAAAGCTGAAACAAAAGGAACAAATAGCATTCTCTCGTAATTTCCTTATCATGAGAAGCACTTTATTGATATTTTTCTATTTTCTCAAGATCCAAACAAAAGCCTTCTTCAAAATGAAGCGAGTCAAGCCTGTTTGATGGCAACTATTCCATCAACTGTTGTCAACAACGGAAAATCGGGTCCCAAGGATGAAAAGGAAATTCATTCTGTTAAAAGCAAATGAACCCAGTTAAGGATTACTATGCATTGTGTATGATTTTGCTCTTTTTGGCAAAATAAAACATAGATGAAAAATATTTTTGAGGTTTTCTAATGGAATTCCACCTGTTTTGGAATGATACCGATAGACATAAAGACACTTCATCTACCACTGGTCCTGAGAAGCAGAGTCCACTGGAGAAAACACCCGGCAAGATAAGAAATATGATAAGTGCCTTTGAAAGTAGTGCTGATCAGGTATGCTTATTGCTGCTTCTTTAAACAAAATTTCAGAGTGTGATAGTCACTAGAAACATTTTGTTCCTGCAAAATTATGATTTATAAGCAGGATATGAGACCTAAAACAAGACCAACAGCAACAAAATCTCAGTCAAGCAAGACTCGAGTGGAAGTTTCTTCAAATGGTAAACTCCTAAATAAATCCAGTGCCAGGATTTCTATCCATACAGGGGATATGCGACAAGCCTCAGCTAATACCAGAGAAAGAGAAGAGAAAGTTGGTTTTGGTGCAGACGTTTCTAAGCCTGCTTCATCCCAAGCAATGGGTCAATTAGAGCAGTTAAGAGGGCAAAGTATTCGAGCTAGAGGAACAATAATGGATATGAAGGATAAAATCAAAGTTATGGATAAAGTTGACATAGATATTGCAAGAGCATCAAAAGGTGAAAAAGCTTCTGTCTCAAGAAGAATGCTTAAAGAGAAAGGTACACACCCATTGGTTAACTTGTTTTCCAGGAGAAGAACTTCTGGCAGTAATTTACTCGAACAAAAGAATGGAAAAGGATTTCAGCCAAAAGAACTACAAAATGTAAATAGTCAAGATGCTTTGGGATATGAGCCTCATTCCTCAGCATGCTATGATGCCTAGATATTCCCCGATGGAGGAAGACGCTTGGGTATCAGAACTGGTGGAAAACAAACAATGGGCCTAATGGCAGGTTGCTGTGCAGAAGCAAAAACCCAACTGGGAAAGATGAATTATCCTGTAGCAAAAAATGCGAAAGAGGTGTGATCATAATCTATATAGTTTTCAGAGTCTCTTAGTGTTTGTTTTATAAAGTCAGTTAGGACAAAAACAATATCGGCATTCATTTTATCCACAAATAAACATAAACTAGTCCAAAGCAACTTGCAGAGGACTTGAACCGCATATAATAAACTGTGATACTTTACCATTTTGGATCATGACATTGCTATTTGGCTTTTCAACTCTCTATTTATTTAGAACCATACACACGCGCAGACATATATATGTATGCGTATTAGGGTTTGCTCCTTTTAGTAGACCGTATGTGAAGTGAATGCTCAGTTTCCTAAGTTTGCTCCCCTCAAGTGACTCTATAATATGTTTATCAGCAGAACATGAGAGTATCAAATTCAGATTGTATACGACCTTATTCACCCTATTAGATGCCAAGTAATTAAATGGATGACTATGTTGCATCTTTAGGTGTAATTTTATAGTTTGGTTGTTTCAGAGTAGTGTACTTGGTATCTCTGATATCCAGGCTAAAGAAGATGATAAGGCACGTACAAGGCCAAGAGAATCAAAAGTTGAGGATTCAAGGGATACTGAAATTTCTAGAGGGCCAATTGGACAGGTTGCATCTCTTTCCATCTACAAAGTTGTATTGTTAATAACATGTAGGTGTAGTCTTCTATATAGATATTGGATACTAGAAGAGTGGAACATGCAGCAGAGTGCTACACTTACAATTTCACCGCGCCTTAGGTATATTTAGTTTTTGGGTTTTTTGAAAATTTTTTGCAGATTTTGAGTATAACAAAATGGCTTGTGCACCAAACTAATTAGAAAAAAGGAAACAAAAAAGAAGTTATCCATAGCTGTTCAAACAACATTATTATTAAATATCTATGTTCGAATATTATTTTATTTTTGTTAAATGTAAACCAAGCATTGAGTAGATCTGTACGCCTATTGTAGCATACACTTTTCTCTTTCTTTTTTTCTTCAAATTTAGTATAAAATTACTATATTTGACGTTCACATTCTGTATGTACTACATATTTTTTATGTTTGACATTCACTTTCTATATCTGTTTTTGTATTTTTTTTTTCATTCATTTTTTGTATTTATAAATTTCTATTTCAAACATTCAAATTAGGTTATGATGGTTAAAATACCTTTAATTTTTAAAATGCATAATATTAGCATTATTTATTCATTTTTGTAATATTTTTATTCAGTTTTTGTCTATGTGATCGACTATATTAATATCCAGAAATCTTTACACACACATATATATATGCAAACAGTGTATAATTACGACTATATCCATTACTTTTGATATGGAGTATATCATCTGCAATAATTGCTCTCTCTGCTTTGCCCAGGTAATGAGAGTTATAATTATGGTTGGGTTTGCAAGCTAGTTTTCTTCACTAGACAAAGAAAACCAGGTACCCTGTTTTCTTATTTAGAACATGATTTTAGTATTTCGTTTGGTCTTTTCTATTGAAAGAAAAATTTGGAATCATAAATATGAATGAAGATATGTTTGATGATGACTTGAAACAACGTTAAAAATTGCAGATTTTATGATATTTCAGATAATTAAGGCGATGGAGTTTATTTCATGATATTTTAGATAATTCAATCCGCAATGATGGCTAAAGCAAGAGAATTTCGTGTATCCCCCTATTGTTTTGTAATTAAACACTTTTTAAGTTAATATTTTAACTCACATTTGATTGTTGAGTTAGGTATGATTTTTGTTCAATAATGTTATTTGGCCTGCTCAAGCTTTCTGTAAATTACTTTTATCGCAAAAATTAATTTTAAATAATATTTTTTTGAAAAAGAATTTTAATTATTATTATTATTATTATTCCTAATGAACATTACAAGTTTTGCGTTTATTAATGCTAAGTACCTACTATTGAAATAGTGAAAGGAACATGATATAATTGTTTGCTTTTATACTTCTAAAATTCGGATAATATATAGCCAAAAGAAGCTTTGATGGAATGGTCAAGAACTCTAAGAAATAGGAACAACTGTTCTCAGTGAAGCCCTGAGGCAGATATAAAATAAACCTCTATGAAAGGTAAGTCTCAGTCCATTACAATTTTTAATCGAGTATGAACCTTTTGCTTTCATCATTTCCTACATCGAGCCAATCCATGAGAGACAAGTAAAGGCAAACCAACAGGCTTGATCTATCAAATCTTGCACTGTTGCAATACAACGAAAATGAGAGAGCCCAGTCCAAGGGAGAAAAAATCATTGCATTTATCAGGAACCACAATAGTGCATGAGACTTCATTCGGTTATTTCAACACAGCTTATACCAGCACAATCACTAGAGATTAAAATTTTTATATCCATGACTTACCAGAAAAGCCATCTGTACTGGACTTCAGTCATGCAACTACCATGCATTGCTCGTGGTAGAGCTTATAAATACCATTTCCACCACCTTTATGAATTTACAGGCTTCCCATTTAACTTGGGAAAAGGATCCTGCTTGCTCAATACTACCACTTTGCTTTTGTGTGCAAAGTATCCTTTCACGAGGTTCTTGTATATTAACATGGCGACAATACATTCCACCTGCTAATGACAACTTCAATTACATAACCTTAAGGTAAAATAGTCATGGACCAACGATAGAATATTAAAGATAGTACCTCGTCCAAATCCATGTCCATCTCTAGCCACTTTAATGCTTTAATAATTACTTCCAACTTCATCCGGTGAGCTTTGCTCGGGTCCTTCTGCTTTTGGAGGATATAACTGCAAGATGATAATCATGCGACCATTTGAACATTTTGACTGGTAATCACAAGCATTTGTATCACAACCTATCCATCATGTGGCATAACTTGCATTTTCTTTAGTAATCTTTGATAAACTTGGAGCTCTAGCTTCTCCAAAACAATAAACACGCCTGATCTTAGAAACCTGGAAGGAAAAAGAAAGACCTGGCACACTTAGCTTTTGCTCCATTAATTCTATAATCGCATTTGTTCGTCATACAACCAAATATCAAACATACCGGTCTTCATGCTCTTGGAGGGCATGTCGAAGAAGTCGGAGATCACCCCTTTTTAGAGCTTGAACAACATTGCTGTACTGTCAAATCAAACCATAGCTTATTATATATGTGTGACTTTTAGGTGCATAGATGCTTGTAAGACACTTGAATAGTTGGTTGCCTCAAAAGTTAAATTTCTAAAAAAGCAAAATATCATCTGCATGTTGATGATTTGCCCTAAATCAGTTATCAATATTGTTATTAAACATGATTTATTCCCTTTCTACGAATCACTGGTCAATATTGCCATTAAGCAAATATCAAGAATAACACAAACCCCATATACAAAATTTATCTCGAACATCAGAAGAAGCATTGTAATTCTCATTTATAAAGCAGCGATGAAATAGACAATTCAAAAAGCTACCTTACCTCAACTAGATTGTACTTCTTTAGCACCCAGTCAGGCAGCATACCAATTGAAAGCTTCACAGGTATCAAATATTTTAGTATCATCCTGATCCACTAATGATAAAGAAAAAGTCAGCCAGAAGATCAAACAATATTAAACCATATTGAATAAAATGAAAGTCTAATGCAAAACGAGGAAGCATATAACAACAACAGCAGCAGCAGCAGCAACAAGTATTAATCTCAAGCTAGTTAGGGTTGGCCACATGGATCCATTTTTTGAGCAACATCTTAATGAGATGCAAAATTGTAACTTACAACTTCGCTCCATGTTCTTTTGGATTTACTCTCCTTTCTTATCGCCAATTACTTCAATCTGTCCCAACCTTCGCATAAGAGCATTTGTTAGTCTATGAACAAGTGACCAAACCATCTTCATCTTCCCTCCTGTATTTTATCGTCTATAAGTGCCACTTCCACATTATTACATATGTGTCCATTTCAAATGTTGTCCATCCTCATATGCCCACACATCCATCTCAACATCCTCATTTTTATCATATTCATCTTTTGGGTGTGTTGTTTCTTGACTGCCCAACACTCATTGCCATATATTATGGCTGGTCTAATTACCATCTTACAAAAGTTGCCCTTTAACTTTATTGGTACTTAGGGGTCACATAAGACTCCATTAACATTTTGCCATTTTGCACATCCTGCTTTAATCCTATAGTTCATATCTCATCAATGTCCCCAACTAGCTGAAGAATATATCCTAGGTATTTGAAATGGATGCTACAAGGCACTACCACTCCATCCATGGTTGCTCCCCCATGCTGATCATGACTGCACTTATAATGCATTTACTTTGTTTTTGTCCTCCTCAACTTAAAACCTTTTGACTCCAAGGAGTAGAAATTTGCCTCATCATGTAGATTTTGTATTGATTCGTCCAGAAACAAGTATTGCAGTGTGTTATTTGTTTCATTTCACACGCCATACTTAAGAATGTCATAAAAATCAGTTCCCAAATTGTCGCTTTCCCAAGCAGCAAATTTCTGTTTCAGCTCAGTTAAAAGTCAAACTGCACTAGTATTTGAGTACTGTCAGATGCACAAACTTGCATGTATTTTGCATCACGAGTAACCTTAATACATATCAGTCAATATTACAGAGCAGTTTGGCCAATTAAACCCAGTGTTGATATAAGCATCGTTTCGGGGAAAATATCCTAGATGGCAATAACGATTTGTTACAAAGAAGCCAATATAAAGTCTGATAACCTAACAGTAAAGGCTTGGGAACTTCATCAAGAGGTCTTAGATTCAGAAGCAGTAGGGTGGGAAAGCTAGGAGAAGAGAAAACGTTGAACGCTACCCATTATTGTGTCACTTATTCAATATGCAGGTGTAACAAAAAGAAAAGTCTAATCATCATGCAGATCAAAAATATATGCAACAAGCACACCTGAATCAAACCTTATATTTGCTTCATTTTGGGGGTCACAGGGCATTAATGCATACGATAGTTTATGATCAGCCTGCAAGGTCATAAAAATGAGATAATCAGGGAACTTCAGTCCAATTAATATTTCTCTAGCTTTTGCATTCATAATCAGTAATGTTTTTATGTAAGGTACAAAAATTGCCATCTAGTGAAAGCAAATAAAGTAATGGTTTGGCCTGTGCATAGCCAACTGTGTGGAGATCAGTTAAAATGAGTCAGGCCCAAACTCTGAAACACGGCTAGAAATGAAGGCTTACACTAAAGCAAGTTGTACCACGAAAAGCAAGTTTTATACAATTACTCGAGGAAACTCAAGTACTTACAGCAGGAAAGTTTTCATTGAAAACTTCCAAACGACCAGTATAGTACATGTATGTAACCTGTAATAGATAGGGAAATAAAGAAATCCTTTACAAAACTTTCATATAAAATCCTGACACTGTAGCATTAACTTGCACTCAAAGTAAAAGGGATGGTTCCATAACCAAGCTGTGACCTTATCTCTTTTAGGGAACTCCTCAAAATCCAAAATTCGAGCAGTTTCAATACTCCTAATCACGCTCCGACAAAGATGAACAGTACCAAGCTGCAAAAGCAGTAAAATATTAAACAGCTTAACATTCCACAACATGACAACGCCAAGCAAAGCACAACTCATCCCCTTGAAGTATATTTTGAACAGTTGGCAAGTCACATACAATGCTCCCACACGTTTCGAGCCTTTTCCCTATACATTTTCACATCCCATTATACAGTTAGCATTTGCAATCAAATGCAACGAAAAACATATCTTGACATTTAGGGAACAGCTAAACATACAGCTAGAACACCAAACACTTTCATGAGGAATGAACCAGCTGCCTTTAACTTTTCCGGTGCCTTTCCATTAGAAGCCAACTCTCTATCAGCCTAAAAAAATCAGTGTTTAAAAAAAAAAATTTAATAAATGCGTCTAATAAACTATGTAAAAGAAGTCAATGATTACCTTCTCTGCAAGAACCCTAATCTCATAGGCAACGACATACAACGCCTCCAAAGCCCACGCCGATTCCCAATTCTTAAACTCCTGAATAAAGGCACTGCATTTAAAAACCCTAATTAATCAAAACTCAGCCGTAAAATTAGGGAAATCGAAGTTTAAATTATAGAAAGATGGATACTTTGCGGCTTTTTCAAAGACGGGGTAAGTATCGACCAAATTCCCAAGTCGGTAACTTTGCAAAGACCGGAGAAGCGGAGCTGTAATTTCCTCAAACTACGCGTATTTCTCCGATTGCTTGATCAGTCTATTGGCGTCCTGGAACACGTTGAGCGCGTCGGCAACGGAGAGTAGAGAGGTGGAGTTAGAGGATAGGTAAAGCAGCTGTTTTAAGGAAGCTGCCTCTTGCGCGAAAATGGCGTCGGAGAAGCGGTTCAGATACTCCGTTATTCTCCGGTGCGCCTCGCCCATGCTAAGGTGCGCCATTGTCTCCTTTTCTTCTCTTTTTCTTCTTCTGCTTTCTTCTTTAATTATAAATTCGAGTTGATCCTCTCCTTATGGATGTGAGTTTTATAATTGGAAGTAGAAAGCTTTTTAGCAGCTTAACTATGGAGGAGAGGAGAAGGACATAGCAGCTACTCTGTTCGGGTCGGTTCTAGGGTTATCGTCCTTCGCGTGGTTACTCCGTTTCCGAAACAACGAAATTTTGACTTAGACCAGTCTGCGGACGACCTGTCGTTCCACGACTGAAACAAAACTTGATTATAACCTAACGTACGTAGCACGAAAAGGGGCTAGTTAGATAACGGAAAACGAGAAATATTTTATGAAAAAATAATATTTTATAAAATATAAAAAAATATATATATAAAACTTTTGATATATAAAAATATATCCAAAATATGAAAATATGACTCAATTGAAGTTTTCATGCCCATAAAAAATGATTGGTCATTTTAATTAATAGGTTAGGCCTCATATAATATAAATTCTAGTATGCATTTAGTTTAAAATATTAGATTATAAATTAATTATTTATAATCTATTTTATTTTTAATTTTTTAAATTATATGATATTTTATAATTTTTTTATTAATTTATAGATTATTATATGAATATTTTTTTATTAAAAAAAATTCTCCTCATCTAAAGATAATATAATTGAGTCAAATCCATGAAATACTAAGTTGGATTCCATTAGTCATATAGGAGCCTTTTCAAATTTCAAACTCACACTTTAATGAGTTTGATTGAATTTTCTAAAATTTGTTTAATTTGATTTGGTATGATTATTTACATAAATTTGTCTTATTTCATTTATACCACTTAATCTCATTCTATGCAAATTTAAATTTGATCAAGAGCTTGGCCAAAGCTTCCATTCCACGATATGGGCCAAATCGTGAAATTGATCAACAAGTGTTTTCAACTCAGTCATCTGAATTAGAAAGTTAATTAGTATATTAAAACATTACTTATGACTCTAGATTAAAAAAGTTAAGTCATGTGTAAAACCTATTGGACTCACTAAATATGTACCAAAAAACTAACTTTTAGTTCTTTCATTAACTTCATTATCTACAGGGTTATGTATAATATTTTAATAAAATTAACTTTTCAATTAGGATAATTGAATTAAAAAAATTCAATTCTTAATAAATCAAAAAAATAAGAAATACTCAAATCATAACTAGAATCAAACTCAATGAAAAACATTATTTGAATGATTCAACAATTTTTATTGTCTAGACTAAATATCCGCTCAAATCAATAAGGAATCACATTGAACCAAACCAATCCAAATATATATTAATTGTTTAGAATGTCCTATGCTTAATATCAATGATAATGATATCTATTTTTTTATTTTCTCTTTTTATAATAGCATATATGTTGGTTTTCCATGAATAATCACAACCAGAATATTTAATGAGAAAATAATAAAGTTAGATTCATACCATAGCATAATATGTAATTATAATATAAATATTTTAATATATTAAGCATCTATTGATTTATTTTCTTTAGCATATTTCTTTAAATACTATGAAATTATAAAAACAAAACTCTTTGAAGAGTAATAATTTTATCTCATCAATAATAATGTACTAGGCAGCTGGGCATAATCGTCAACAATCTTTTAAGTTTTTTTTTTTTTTGGGGGGGGATTAAATTGGTATGATAGATAAAAAAAAATTTAATTGGAAAGTTTAGATCTGAATTGAAACCGACATTCAAATTAACAATCAATCAGCTCTTGATTCAGTTTAAATATTTTTAAAATAATTTATTCTCAGCCTGAATTCAATTATTTTTATATATGTTCCAGAACCAGATTCGATAACTGCTGAACTAATCACCGAAGGCCCGAAATATGCAATCCAGGCAGTCATGTTATTGCAATTAGTGGCCATGAGTAGCCTGTCAAATTTTTGGATAGCTGGGAAGTCTGTCCAGTTAATGATAGCCTTGTTTTGAAAGTAATGATTAATATTATTTTGAGAGGATTTCGTATGTTAAATTAAGTTTTGCAGACAATTAAATATGCCAAAAAAATTATTTTTTTTTTAAAAGAAAATGATTGCGATTTAGAAAATCAGCTGATCTGTTATTTGTATAAATTTCGTACACCCTTTTATATGAATTTGATTAGGCATAATATAGTTTTAATAGGTATAGACGCAAGATATAAAGAGACTAAGATTAAGAATTTATTTTTTCGTAACCATAAAAATTTAGTTATCAAGATATCAGCATCAATAAACTATAATATATCAAATATCTCAACATACATATATTTTATCATTTATAATCTATTAAAATAAAGGATGACGATTTCTCAAGCCATGAAAATCATTTATAACCTTATTTTTACTAAATTTTTAAATAATTTATTTTTCAATGTAAACCAATAAATATATTTTAATTAGAATAGAAAGCCAGTTTACAAAATCAAATGGTAAAATTAAATTGTAAATTTCATAAAGTAACTAAAACAATATATATATATATATATATAT
>CATIWR010679771.1:0-40833 GCA_949677035.1 Omphalea diandra | reverse complement strand
AAAATCAATCACATCGTTATATATATATATATATATATATATATATATATATATATATATATATATATATATATATATATACTAATACTAACTACTTTATTAATTATAAATTAGTAATAAAATTAAAAATAAATTTAATTTAACATTTAATATTTAAGTTATGAATTATTATTTATTTATTTTAGCTATTGAATAATTAAAAGTGAGAAATGTAAATGTTATTTTATTTTAGTTCAAAAAGACTAAAAATAAAAAGATTAATTTTAATAAATTGAAGTAATTAAATAATCGAATTGAGTCTAACTATCCTAAAATAATTGAAAAATTGAACAAAACCTTTTTGATTTTGGATGGAACTGAACCAAGAATTTATAATAATATCGATTTTCTATTTTTAAAATTTTGAAATTTCAGTCTAGTCCTAAAAATTTATAAATTCTAACTTGAACCAAACTTATTCACCTCAAATTATATTTGTGAAATTTAAATTCTGACATTCTCTTCTAAATAATTAATATCTCTATTAATTTTAATTTCAGTATATGAATTAATAAGTAATAGCAAAATCTATACCTGAATTATTGATTTCATAATTTAAAATTTTTAAGTTTAAGCATTGAGTGTTGATGGGTTGTGCATAGTTTTTGATCCCTTAACCTAATAATAGATTACTATATACGAAAACTTTAATCTATGAAAAGTGTTTATACACTCATCAATCAATCATAGACTTTTAATCTATATTACTATATACGAAAATTTTAATCTATGAAAAGTGTTTATACACTCATCAATCATAAACTTTTAATCTATATAAAGTGTTTATACACTCATCTAATAATCACTTATCAATCATTAACTTTTTGCATTAACAAAAACAGGTTATTATTGAATAACTATTCATTATAATTTTTCATTTTATTTATATTTAATCTATATATCTTAATTATATATATATCAAATCTTAAAAATTGTGTTAAATTAAATAATTTTTTGATTTTATTAAAATTTTAAAATCATTATGTCATCTTTAAAATTTAATATATAAAAATCAACTCAAAATAAAATAATAATTATAATACAGTATGAATTTCATATCAAAAAATTACTTTATTAAATAGAAAATAATTTAAAAAATACATTATTTCATAATCAATTTATATAAATATGCATTTTATATTCAAATTATAATAATAAATTTATAAATTACAGTACATACAACTTGCAAGTAGTAATTAATAAACATTTCACAACTGAGGAATGTATACAAAATTTGATAAAATGATCAACAGTCTAATTTTAAGCTATAACTTATACTATAAGTTTACAATAATTTCTTTTTTCTTTCACAAGTTGCAAATTTAGAAAGTAGATATAATGCATGAAATTAATCCATTCCTTATCGATCCATGAGAAGAAACATGATCATAACAAGTTGCAAGTAGGCCTTTGATTTTTATAATTGGTTTTTGTTTAATTATTTGTTGTTATAGAGTAAGCTGGTTATTACTATTAATAAAATGTTGCTTAAATTAAGAGCTTAGTGTATATATAGCCAGCAGTGTACTACTAATATTATACTACTATTCAATAATAGTTGATAATGATTTGAATGGCAAATCATCATTAATTTTTATATTACTAATTAAGCTCTGTATGTTGGCTGTCATTCTTCTGATCCCAAGAATGGACGGCCTAATGAATCTTAAACTGTTTAGCTAATCCTGAACTGTCGCCTAGCTTGCTAATTGCTAGTGCTACTACTAGAAAATATTTCAACTTAAGGGCTACTAGGGATTATTATATTATGCATTATTATATGGTGTTTGTTTTTCTTTTTAAGAGGTTATTTTTATTTTTAAATTTATAAGAAATATAAAATAAAAAATATTTTTAGTATTTTCATTGATAATTTCTAATTTTATAATAAAAAATAACTATATTATTCATTGTTATATTAAAACTAGTATAGTATTATTTTAATAATATTTTATTTAATAATAATAAAATCTTTATTTATTAATTATTTAATTTTATTATTCTTATTATATTTAATATGTTATTTATTTTTTTAATAAATTCACTATTGTATTCATGATTAATTTTTATTATATACATCATAAAATTTAATTTATAATTTTTAAATAAATATCTAATATATGGTTATATATTATTTATTTTAAAATATGAAATATATTTATTTATATTATATTATATTATATATATATATATATATATATATATATATATATATATATATATATATATATATTAGTAATTGTATATACATATAGCTCTTAGAAATAATAATTTTATCAATATTTAATATCAGTAATAACAATCACTAATCAGTAATAATTAAATAAAGTAGATTCTAAATATTCCATTAATAAATTATAGCTTATATATATGTCTCAGATTACATGATTTTGAAGGCCGGTTATGAATATACGAATCTCTATAGAACCGCCATTTCTGATTTGTCGGCTTGTGGAATAAAAGAGTCTTTATTTTTTTTTCCTTATTTTTTAATTTGATGCATGAAATTAAAGCACTAAATTAATGTATAGCTTATTGCACATTTGGTTTGAGTTCCTATGTATGTGCAATAGTTAATTGTTTGACTTGATATTCGTCCATTGCTTCTTATTAGAATATAGTTTCTGCATATTTATTTTATTACATGACTGATTTTTAATAATATTTATGCTTAAATAAAATAAATTAGTATAGAGGCATGCAAATGCAAGTGTGTCTGAGTACTGGAAACCCAATGGATGTTATTGGTTGAAGAGGAACTGGGAATTTGCCACGTGTATGACAGTTCAAGAACAACTATATGGGATGCATTTCATTGGTTCTAAAAGGATTACAATATTAGTGGTAATTAATTAATTATCATTATTATTATTTTGCCATTGGGAGCCTAGAAATTAAGACAATTAATGGTGTACTATGTATGAACCAACAGCAATCTAAGTGTTGCTATGAACCTTTACAGTTCAAGGACAGCCATGAAAAGACTTGCATTGCAAAAGGACTTCATTTGGCCACATTAATATACACCGTTCTTAGTTGGGAATTCATTAGAACATAGGTCTCAACCAAAACAAATCATTAGCGCATAGGGACTTTGAGTTAGAATCTAAGTATGTGCACACAAGATTAAAAAAAAAAAAGAAATTTAAATTTATTTAACAAGCAATAGTATTGAATTTTTTATTCAATGAATTTTCAGAAAAAAAACATTATTCAATGAATTTTCAGAAAAAAACATAGTTGTATCCTTAATAATAAAATTTTAAATGCATTTAATTAAGTTTTGCTAGTAGATAAAATAATTATATCGATATTGACAATAGGTTTAATAATGATATTGTTTTAAATTAATTAATTTTAAGTTAAAATACGTATCTAGTCTAAAATCAATATTGGTTATGTAAGATAAAAATGTTTAAATATAGGGATGTGCGAATACATCTAATTAATAGGATAAGAATATGTACATTAAATAAGAGTATGAATATTTTTAGACTTAAAAAAATTACGTTAATTTAATCCCATTAAACATTTATAGGTGATTATTCTAAAGAGACAATATACACTTAGTATAAACAAAATTTTATCAAAGGATATAACTCTTACTCTTCTCAAAATCATAACCAATAGAGTTGGATGAATTTGAATTAAATTATTTTAAATTTAGTTATTTTTAGTCAGAATTTTTTTAGATAGGTTTGGATTAGGTTATCAAATTAAAGTCCAAAAAAAATTAATTCTTTTGAGTTTCGAATAAAATCACTTATATTTTAATTTTTAAAATAAAAAATATTAATTTTAAATATTATAATAATCTATATTGAAACAATTGAGTTAACTATAAATTGAATCAACATCAAATTAATTTGAGTTGGCTTATAAATCAAGTCGAATGAGATCTAATCAATCTTTATTTCCTCTAACTAGCTAGGGTTCTAAAAAACATCCACTCAACCCAAATAGTCAATAAGTATGTAAATTTCGCTGCACAAATATTTAATCAAGCTTTAAATGCCTCTCCTACCTATTCTTACTGCCATGTATTCATTCAAAATCGCACATTTATCCTTTCTCTAATATATCTTGTGTCAATTATCGGTTTGATAGTGTTATTTACATTAATTAAAGACTATTAAAATTTATTTTAATGTTATATTTGATATGTTGTAGTAATAAAAATACCAGCAAATAATTTTAAACTAGTTTTTTAATATCTAAAGTGGAGATTTTCAGAAAAATAATTTTAACTTCATTGCCAAATAGACTTTATATATTTTACTAAATTTATCTTTTGAGTTAAATAAAAAATAGGTCATTAAGATGGCTGTTTAACTATTAGTGTATTATATTTAACTATGGGCTAACACATTTTAAATCACGTTTAAAAACACTATAAAGAATATTAATAAAAAAATCTGAGTGGGAAGTTTTGATGCATCTAAAATTCGTCCTAGAAAATGCAATTTGAACTGAATTTGAATTTAAAATACCTCAAAAAAACTCGAAAGTCAAATTGAAAACTTAACTCCAAACTCTTTAAGTCTTTTAATTAGTTCAGTGATTCAAACACGTTAATAATTCAAAATCATCTAATTTAATTTCTTAAAAAAATTTAAAATATTTTAATAATCAAAATAATCAAAACCTAAAATGACACGAGATAAACTAGATATTACCATTTATCACCTTTATATATTAAAAAGAAAAACATCATTTTCCTTGGCCATATGCGTGACAAGAATGTCCTCTGTGTGTGTGTATATACATATATATATCGACCGTCCAAAGATTAATTGAAAGTTACTTTGCAGAATGCATGATAAAGGTACAGAAGATGACAATGAGACATGTACCAATGAACCTTTTATCAAAAAGCAAAAATTTAGCCAATGCATGGTACCTAATGCTTATATGTCTTTTTTGCAGGTCAACATTATTCCCAATAATTAAATATAAAAAATAATATATTATTAGCAATAATAATGTATATATGACTATTCAAGTCAAAGGTTTGACATAGAGTACATGATTTATATGATATTGTATGTGTTTATATATTATAAGATAACAAGTCAAAGGTTCTGTTCATGCACCTTAATTAATTTCAACCTCCCATTTCTTTTTCTAGAGAAATTTTAGTATAAACTCAACTCATCATTTCATATTGTGAACTAATTATTTATAATCTGTGATGTGTGTAAATATTTTTTTAAATTAGATGATATTCATAATTTTTTACTAATTTATATTTTCTTATTAATTGATTCATCATGAACTCAGTTTATAAAAGAATTTCTCCTTCTTCTGTATTGATTAGGTTCAACCGTTAAAGCCACCAAACAAAATCAGAAAAAAAAGAAGCATGCAACAGAAAAAATTAAAACACCCTTATCTCCATAACATTTATAATAATTAGTCATTAGTGTATGGTGCTATGTCCCCATTCCAATTTGTTTTCTAACGAGCAATAACTGTTCTTTGTCAAGCTACTTTGAAAATGACCTTCATTTTGCCCTTCCAAAAGGGCATTTTAGGGTTGCGTCTAGATAGGTATGAACATTGATATATAGTAAAAAAAACTTATAAAAAAATGACAGTTTAAATAATTACCAAGAGAAGTTCCAGATATCTTTTTTATATTATTTTTTTATCTTCTCTATATTATAATGATTATCAATAACAATCAATTAAAATTACAGTAATATTTTTTATTTTTTAAATACAAAGATATTCACACCATCTTTAAATTTAATTGTATCTATTAAATATACATATCTTCAATATAAATGATTTTTTTTATAGACAATTCAAAGTTATTTTATAATTTTAATGAAAATTTATGTATTTCTTTTTATTCTGATGTCAATTTCATTCTGCCATTTTTGACCATGTCATTCACATAATTTTGTATTGTTATTATTATAATTATTATTACGTTTTGTTTGTTTCTCAAATTAATCTAAACGTGTTAATATATACATAGGCTATGCCATATATAGACTTGATGTTCATCTCTCTTCTTGTTGTGTGTGCACATGCAGACATTTTTTCTTGAAGACTAATTCACTATTCCTACGCAAAATACACGTTTAATTCATCCAATGATGATATGATAGAAAATTATAAATATATGCTATAGAGTCATCATCATGGCAGCCTCCCAATAGTTCAATAAGTCTCGAACTAGTGTAAATTTATCTTATATGATTAGATGTTAAAAGAATATTTTCAGACACTAAATCATATTTAATAATATAGCATAAATTATACTAAAATTATTAATCTAAATTTTGTTTTAATTGTTATTATTTTTCATCAATTAGGTCAATGAATTAATTATCTAACCAATTCATTAAGCGCTTATTAGGGACATAATTGCAACATATACCAAATTTGTTTCCAAAGTTTTGATTTTATTAGCAATATATGACACTAAATATAATATTTTAGCCTAAAAAATATAGTCTTCGCCTCCAAATCTATTAAAATTTATTTTTCTAATTCTGGAATTTTTTGTAACTCCACCATACTGTGACAGTATTATAGAATTTACTTGAATTCTAATTAAGGCTAAAAATTTATGAAAAAAAAAAGACTTTGGTTCAGTTAAGCAAGGAATTATATAAAGGTCTTATGGTAATTTAAATTCAAATCTTTGCGTATCAATGTGATTTTAGTTTAGTGTTCAAAAATTAACAAAATAGAATCGAATTGTGAAATTGAATGCAATATTAACTCAATATGTGTCTTGATTAAAATTAATAGTGGCGTGATAGGACAAAATCGTGAAACATATAAATATAAAAAGCATAATAATCAAATTTCACCATTTTCTAATATAAATTTTATGAAATTTGCATTATAATAAAAAATTAAACTTACATTGCACTTAATTTCATAATTCTAGTCTACTTTATTAATTTGAAAATATAATTTAAATTCGCATTAACTCACAAAGTTTGAATTTAAATTACTATCGGACCTTATATAAATGTATGTTTGTCAAGTCATGTAACGCAATGCAAGGTTGATTTTTCTGTAACAACATCATACTGTAACAATACTATAAAATTCACCTCAATTGAGATAAAACATTTAAGAAGAAAAAAAAAAGTAAGGAGACCATTATTTGGTTTGGTTGAAGCAAGGAATTATATAAGTGCATGTTTATTAAGTTTGATTGACCAAACATTAGGTAATAAGGAATAAACAAGAAGATGAAGATGGTAGTTTGGAAGACAAACACGAGAAGGTGATGATGGGTTCATTCATGTACATTAATTTGGATGATAAATAAAAAAAGTGCCAAATGATGTGAATGTTCGTCAATGAATGTTAAAAAAAATAAAAGATACCCTATCGCCGCAATGCAATCAAAACAAAAGGATGATATGAATATGGCCGTTTTTTGTCACATTTAATCAACAACTACTAAAACTGTCCTCAGCCACATTTCCACTCAGCAGATTCGTGTTACAATTTTGGCCGGAACCGTAACCTACCATTCTATTGCCTCTTTCTATTTAATTTCGTTCATTAAACGACAAAATATAAATGGACATATAAGGCAGAATCTTGACAAGGGATGAACTATAATATTCTCTATTCAATAGGAATTTTAATTTATTAATGATATTGACGCCATATTAGAGAATGGATAAGAGAATTTTTTTTTTTAAAAAAATTATTATCTTATGGGAGGTGTAACACTTAAAACTAAAATATTTAATTCTTGTTTAGCGTTTAGTGATTGAATATTTAAAAGTTAAAAAAATTATTTGATAAATATTAATGTGTAACATTTAAATTTAAAAATCAGCGTTCAACATTTAAAAATATAATTGAATGCTAAAAATTATTTTTTTTGCATTTGAAATATAAAATTAGTGTTTAGATCTTTTTTTCTAGTGTTAACCTTATATTTATCATTATACAAATTTTTATTGCATATAAAATTAATTAAATATAAAAATAATAATTTTTTTATTATTTTATAATACAGTCACAAATTTAATCGCTAAATTATCAAAAATTTGTATTTAATGAAGACTTATAGCTAATCGTTAGTTGCTGATCATTGACTATTATCGCTAAACTAAATAGGCCTTTAGACTTCATTATTTCATAAAAAAAATAACTTGTATGAGGAAAATATTTTTTGAGAAAATTATTTTTTAAATAGTATATTTTCTGATGTTTGAAACACACTATAAAAAATATTAAATTTATTTTGATTTATAAGATTTTAAAATATTTGTATTATTTATTATTTAATATAAAAAAATATTAAAATAATTTTTTTATCTCACCTATCATCGCGACCACCGATGAGTGTTAGTAGTCTAAGATAACTAATGATAATAAATATATATTTATATAATTTATTTTTTAATTTAAATCAATTAGTCAAAGTTCAAAACATAACTTTCTATTTTCAAAATAAAAAGATATTTTTCTAAAAAATGATTTAATTTTCTTTGTAATCAAGAAAATATTTTTTCATTAACTAATTTTTCTGAATACTCCAAATAGAGTAAAATGAAGAAAATATTTTCTTGAAAAATATTTTCTACAAAATAAATTGAGCTTTAGTATTTATTTTTTTAAGTTTATTTGAAAGCACTATTTTTAAGTTGTTATTATTATTGTCGTTGTTGTTGTTATTAATAAAAGGATGAGAGAGGGAGACAAATTAATCTAAGGAAAATGTTTTTCCAAAAAATATTTTTAGCAAAATAAATGGAGTCTTAATATTTATTTTTAAAAATTTGTTTGAAAACAATATTTTTAAGTTATTATTATTATTATTATTATTAAAAATCAGAGAGGAAGACATATTAAAATTCACCAGATGGTGAATGCTGCGATGTTCTTATCAACAATATATTATAATGCCTTAATTTTAAAAATTATTTAAATGATTATATAATTTATTATAAAATATTTTATTTTTACAAATGAAGAGAATAAAATAATATATTATGATAAAAATTCAAAAAAAAATTCAGCAGTTTACCCCTAAATTTTTCTCCTTTTTAAGTCGTATCATTTAAAAGCAATAGGATTAGGATTTGAGACTAATAAAAAAATTACTTTTGTGGGTTTCTTCCCTTCATTTCCCTTTATCAATCCAAATAAAAAGGGAAGAAATTATTCTTCTCCTATAATTTATATCATTCTCTCTTACTTTACTTTTCCAAATAAAATGGTATGCTTTTATTTACTATGTAGTCATTGATAATTGATTGATCAATATGCTCAATCAATAGATACTCACTGGACAATCCAACGATATATCAACATATAAAAAATTTTAATATGCAGTAAGTTAATTAAATACGGGTTTCACCTGAGCAAATATGAGCAATCAATAATTTTTAATAAGAATAACAAAGATGACACGGATCCATAAGAATTCAAGTATCTCAAAATTCATGATATTCGAACAAATTTATAGAGATATCTTTATTAACGTATTCTTTAATAAACAACTGATAATATGCTTCTTCACTTTCTCTATGTAAACATTGGTTCTTGATTTATTATTATTTTGTTTTAATTTGACATCTAAACTTCCACCAATATCATGCAGCGACTTACCTAAAATAGTTCATTTATGAAAAATATATACAACTTTTTTTTTATTTGATTGTATGAAAGATAAAGTTGGAAAAAAAAATAAATTTTTTCATCACTCAGTTTTCTCAAAATCAAAGAAGTTATTGAGAGGTGAGTGTATAAGTTCAATTTTCTCAATAGAAATTGGCTATATTACCTAAAATGTTTTCTTAATTTTTTTAATTTAGAAGCCAATATTATTATTTTACTTTTAAGAATACTTCCTTCAAAAATCAAAGTTGACAATAAATGAATTAAATAAAACAAAATAGTAGATATAAAAAAGAAGCAAACTAAACACTAAAAATTAACTCAATATCTTAATGCTGAAAAAAACTCAAATATCATTGAGTTAAAATTTAATGATAAAATCAATGCAAAATTTTATAACTAGCACATCTCAAGTTTTCTTCCTCATTAATTACGCTTCACCTAATTAAGACTAGCAAAGGGCAATACAAAACAAATTAATACTTGACCACAATATTTTATAAATCAATTAGCAACATTTGGTTATGTACATTTAAATCTCCAATTTCATGTCTTTCAATCCTCCGATAGTCACTTGATGTGAAATTAATTTGTACAACAAAATAATAATAACAAGTGCACTAAATGGGTACTCAACGTTTGTCCAAAAACCCATGAAAACTGTGGGCTGGCAGGCAGTGACTATATGAATTACGTACTCAAAATTTCTCCTTTATATTATATTATAGGGTTTCAACGTCAGCAGCGTCATGCATTCCTCCGTATAGATATTATATCTGAATTAAATGGTTATATCTTAATGCTACAATTAACTGAGAAAATATCAACAATCTTCAACTATTCCTTCTTTAGTAAATCTTATGGGAATCTATGGCTAATCTCATTGAGGTGGTTGACGATCTTTTTGGCAGTACTAGAATTCGTTAATTCGACCAAATTCATGAATATTTCTATCTCCCACAGAAACTAATGGTGATGATGGCCATCAATGAGTAGTACTGTGGCTAGGCCATTGGCAGTGGTCGAATAACACTGCACCTCAATCTCTAACAATATCTAGGGGATTTGACTCTTTTCTTTCAATAATATAGTGGGGTAGCTAAATGATGGTGTTTCCATTGAAGCTAGGGTTGTGCTCCACATGATGACCCTTTCGCATTTTGTTGTTCAGCGCACAAACCAACATGAAGATTTTCTTGGTGTCCAAACATAATATATAACTTGATCCTGTGAAATACAAAAACCCTAGCAGCCACTCTCTTTTCTTTTCAATCTTAGCCTTTGGGTTCTGTTGAGGTTACAACCACAACATTTTATCCGTGGTACATTATTTTCTTCATCATGATCAGTTCTTTTTATGTTTTATTATTTTCTTTTTCATAATAAATTGAGTAGTTTCACTCTGTTTGTTTAGTTTTTATTTATTATTTATTATCTATTATTATTATTATTTTCAAATTATTATTGTGTTTTTTAAAATTTTGTAATTCGTAATTAGTTTTTTAGTTTAATAATATTATATTATTGACTGTGGTGTCTAATTGTCGTCATACAATTTATATAAATTTTGATCGTTATGTATGACACTATATTTGGTGGAACTTCACAATCAATAAAAATTGAAATATAGTCATAAAAAAGACTCATGAAGAAATAATATCATAATTTTTAGAATCAAGTCAATGTGTTGTGAATTATTAGTTGCATTGATGATCAATTTTATAAAGATGACAATTTTTAATTCAATTTAAATTTGTGTAAAAATAATCCAATTTGAAATGACTTGATTTAGCTTTAACTTGGCTTGACTTGCGAATCAATCTAAATTGACATAATATGTGGATTGACCCAATTAATTTAGTTTGAATTATTTCAAATTAAAATAATAATTTATTTTTCAAAAAGTCAATTAAAAGTGATCTAATTCGAAATATAAAAAAAATTCTAACCCTTTTTTGCACTTTGTCTTGATGACTCAACTCATTCTACAATTAAAACTCGTAATTGCTATAAGAAGACAAGATCCGAAATTGATCCAACTCATCTATTACCTCTAATAGGTATTATTTTGTATATAAAAATAATTTCTTTAATCATAAATGAAAAAATTGCGCGCATGTATTTATCTATATACAACCAAAAAAAGTCATAAGATTAAACTCACAAAATACAGTTTAACAATAGTTTATGTAGTTAATTATATCTCAACAATATAGAGAAAACATCCAAGTTTAATTAAATGTTGGCAACTGAGACACTTCACTCTGCACTCGAAATTAGAAGTGGAGTTTTTGGTATTTGAGGAAACGTGTTGCCCCTTGACATGTGGAGAAGATAAGTCTTCTCTTGTTTAAATTCATTGCAGAAAAGGATGTAATGAGAACCATCCATTATATATTTACATGACAGAAACCTCACTAGGAGTACCATTATAATTTAGTGCTATAGAAAAATGAGAAAGTGGGTAACAGCATCATAATCTGAAGTTGAATTTTTGTGAGAAGTTGTATTGGTTTTGCCAATGTGATGGAGCAATTAATCATGTTGAATTCCTTATACATAATTTAGTTTTATTTTATTATCTATATACAATATGGAATGTTATGCTTCCAAGTTTATTTTGTTGTTTATGTTATTCAAGTCTTAGGTAAAATGCCATGGTAAGTTGACTAGGTGTATTTCCATTTGTCTAATTCTAGGTAATAATATTTAAAAATATTTTGAATGGTTGTTCTCTTTATAATCTATAAAAATGAAACAATGATTATATTAATAGAAAATAAAAATGGAGCTTAAAACCTATTAATCACTATATTTTTCAAAGTGTAAGAAAATCAACCAATATTAATAATCCTTATTGGGGAAATTTTAAGTGTCTTATAACTACCAAACAAGAAAATATAGTTATTCTATCAAAAAAAAAAAAGGGAGAAAATATTGTTACGTTTAATTTTGACATAAGTTTCCACAAAACCAACATTATTTAGAAAGGAGAAAATTATTAAGATTTGAACTTTATCCGGTCTTAATTTTTTCTCTTATACCGAACTATTATAATTTTAGATACTCGATTATTAAATAAATTTTTGATGGATTAAAAATTTTTTAGCTTAAATATGATTTTTAGAAGAAATTTTTAAATGATGTTGATTTATTATGCAGGATTATGGATTAATATATTATATTATATTATTCATAAAAAAAAATTAACAATTCCCAACAATGATTATCCTTTGTATAATGGGCATAAGATTTTCATGCTTTTCTTTTTTTTTTTTTTTTTAATGTCTGGTACATTTTTTGAAAGATTTATGGTGGATACATTGAAAGAGGTAAAAACATGCTCCATCCCACTAGAGTGGATAAGCCATCATGCGAAATTAAAATTATCTGTCATGTAACATAGAGGTGTATCTAACTTTGTAATTGTCCAACATGACACACATTAAGTAAATCCTAAAGATGAGGAGACAGATAAGATATGACCCTTTTGAGGTTAAGGTTCACACATATAGATGTTTGAATCCAAATTAGCAAAAAATAGCTATTTTATTTTATTTTATTTTTTTTAAAATCCTTGTTCTTTCAACAAAAGTATAAATAATGGGCACAATTTTTATTATGGAGCACAAACATGATGACAAATTTGGACGGCTATGTCCACACGAGCCTCTTTTTTTAAATTTAGGTTGCAATAGTCAAAATTTTATTCATTATATAGAGGACTACACTTTCTATTGTCCCTTTTTAAATGTTTTCCAAGGGCATGTGGGCCATTGTCACAATGATATTTTGCTAGTGCTAATTAAAGCCATGTAAGTAATTGGTTAATTATGTTGCTAATGACGAATTATATGTAATCTATATATAGTTTCTAACTATTTTCAATATGCCAATTATAGAAATAATTAAAGATGATATTATAAAAATTCCCAAATGTGGATTCCAATTAGCTCCTATAGAGGTTTTAGATTCAAACTTGCAATCACAATTTGCATATGTCTTGATATTTTGTATCTTTGTTCTATTTGATGTATATGAGAAAAATCTAAACTAGCAAATAAGAGGGTATGACTATCAAATTATTGTTTGAATAACTATTTAATCTTATATTCATGTATTATCTAATGTTTTAATATAGTAATATTTTTTAGAGTAATGAAAATATTTTTATAAAAATTATATATTTATAAAAGAAATTGTCTTTAAAATTTAGAATATTAATTAAAAAGAAATTCTCAATATCATTAATAATAAAATACTAATTCAATACTGAAATTATTACATTATTTTCCTTATAATTTTTTTTCCATGATTTTGTACTTTTTTCTATGACTTTGCATTTTTTCCTTATATCAATCTCTACCACATTCAATGCCTTGCCGTCAGTGTAACAGTAGGGCACGTTTAAAATTTATCGTGAGTGGTAGTGTGACTTAAGAGTCACGATGTTGACCCAAAATAAAAAAAAAAAAAAGGATGAGCATATACAATAAACCCTCAGTAAATTAATAATTTGGAATTAAAGAAATATATTAATTAAGTAAAATATTAATTAATGGATAAATTATAAATTCTTAATTTATAGAACAGGCTTATTAACCCTTTAA
Source organism: Omphalea diandra (assembly GCA_949677035.1). Lineage (NCBI taxonomy): Eukaryota > Viridiplantae > Streptophyta > Magnoliopsida > Malpighiales > Euphorbiaceae > Omphalea > Omphalea diandra. The sequence goes on along the minus strand of CATIWR010679771.1, from coordinate 26,575 downwards.
ATCTAAATTTTTTAATTTTAATAAAATTAGTCAAAATTAATATAATTTTGACAAATCAAGTTAAAATTTAAATTGATCAAAATAAAATGATATGTCACGTGATGTGATAAATCGATTCCTATGAGTTTTTATAAAAAAAATAGTTAAATCAATTAACATTACCTACTAACATCAATTAATATTATTTTAACTTAATATTTTAATATAACATGTCATCCTATTATGATTAATTTAAATTTTAGCTAAATTTATCAAAATTTTATTTTTTTAATTAATTTTATTAAAATTAAAAAGATTGACCTATTTTATCAAAATTCAAAAAATATTTGAATTTTAGGAGCTAATAAAATTGATGATAATAGTCTTATAACTAAGTTTACTTTGAGAAAAAAAATCTCAAAATGATAATATTATTAAATATTTTTCTTTGTAAGACAAGAACAACACATTAAATTATCTCATCACGCTAATAAAAGTTAGAAAATAAATTATCTCATCACGCAAATAAAAGTTAGAAAAAAAAAATCATACTCGATAAAAATTTCCAGAAATAAAAGCAGTACTTGACTGACATTTAAAAAAAAATGATATATATAGGAAAATTATTAATTTATATATTATGTGAACTTTAAAATATTTTTCTATAATATGTTATCTTACAAATTTAATTAATTATTAATTTAAAATGTCGACTGCAAGTTAAGAAGAGTTAAAAATATTATTTGAAAAACTTATTAATTAATTAGATATTTTTATAAGATAATACTGTAATTATTATTAAATAATATACTCCTTATATTCCAAAATAGGTGTCGTTTTAGAGAAAAAATTTTGTTCTATAATACTTAACATTTTACAATTATCTATAAATATTAATTATTTTTCTCTAACTCTATCTTTTCTCTTTTTCATAATAATTGTTTCTTTTTAAAGTGCATAATAATTTATAAAAATAATTAATTAAAAATAATATAATTATTTATTTATATAATAATATCTATTAAATATAATTTTTAATATATATTTAAAAACCGTAAACATCTATTAAGGAAAAGATGTAGTATTCGTCGTTACTGTTTTAATTTATTGGATTTGATTGCAATGTAAACCTCTCTCTCTCTCTCTCTCTCTAAGCATCTTTGTTTGATTCATTTAACTTTGTCACAAGAACAAGAAGGAGAGAGTAAGAGGTCAGGAATCACCAGTGCATGTCAAATAAGTGGATGAACATTCAGACCCTATATTGCAGTAACTATTATGTGGAGTCTATTCTGCCCTTGTGTCAGACCTAGCAACCAATACTAGAGCCATAATTATAAAACTATATAATACACACCCACCCATATTTATCTAGTATACATGCACTAATATTCATTTATCCATTTATAATTTAATTATCATTTAATATAAAATTAATGAATAATTAATGTTTTAATCTAGTAATAAAATAAGATTATTTAAAAATAAATTTTAAAATTTGAATTTCACCGATGTAATCTCTCTTTTCTATAATGAAAAAAAGAAAATATGAACTACTTTTAGAAATTTGGATAAACTCTCATTGAATTGCAAGATGAGAGCTTAGCAGCTTTTGTAACTATCTTGCTGACTCAACAGGCTAAGTCATTTCTATCTGTAGGATTCTCCAACTAATTACATACCTAATTAACGAAGCTAACTGAGCTGCTTGTGCCAACTGATTGTATTAGGTAGGCTAGGAGAAAATAAATTAAGTAATGAACTGTTGTTGTTGGATGCATTGCTGCTGCTCTCAGAATACATACCGATCTTCATATTGCTGCTGCGTCAATGGTTGCTGATCTTGACGCTACTGCTGCTTCAATGGCTGCCGCTTCAGTATGGAAAATCCTCTTACCCCTGACCATCCAAAAGAAATAGTGTTACAGTAATCCATCTAAGTCTAATTTTACCACAAACTTTCCTGCAAAATCAATTATTGGAAAAGATGGTAGTGACCTAATTTATTCTTTAAATTTAACATTATTTTCCAGAAGCCAAAGGAATCTTCTTGAAATTTATTGTTTAATGATATATATATGTATCATTTCACCTATTTCCATTACTTATAAAAACAAGACCTACTCTCTCCAGCTAATTAGGCTTTAGGAAGCTAACTAGGCATATAGGATGGCACGTCTATGACAATGATCCTTATTCTATTCATCCATAGAAATTAAAGTGCTGTCTTGTTTTATTTTGTGGCCATACAGTTCTCTATAAACCCTAAGAACTAAGAGCTAAGAGATAAGATCAACAACATGTGGTATTGGCAAATCTTCTTTGAGATCAAATGACAAGATATTCTCTTTATTTATAAATTGGTTGCTTAATTTTTGAATAATTTGAAGAGGCAAACTTAATCCATCTGTAAAAGACAACATATGACACCATTTAATTAGAATAAGAGAAGATGCATAAATTCAAAATTAGTAGATAAGATCAACTATTCTTTTCCCCCTTTGAGAAGACAAGTTGATAACCAATTCACACGTGAATCCAAACTAATTTTGTCCTAAGCGATTTTAAAGATGCAATTACATTGATTCAGAATATGTTTAGTTTATTTATTGCTGATTGCTGATTGTTGTTGATTAGTGATTATTAGTTGTTGTTGTTATTAGTTGTTGATTGCTAATTAGTTATTGTTGACTAGTAATTATTGGTTGTTATTGTTATTAGTTGTTGATTGCTAATAGATGGTTACTAATTAATATTAACATTATATTTGGTATAAATGAATTCTATAAGTTTTATAAAATTCATTTGTAAATTCATTTTTTTTTTTTTGTATTTGGTATAAATGGAAATTTATTTAAAATTTTATTTTATTAAATCCTTTAAATTAGTTATAACTAAACTAAATTTTATCAAATTTGATGAAATTTATAAATAAATTCCAAAGTTATAAATTCTTTTTCATTAGGACCAAAAAAAAAACTCACTTTATTTTTTCTTTTCTCTTTTTTTTTTACTCTCTCTCCTCTTTCTTTCTTCTCTATACTTTTTCTCTTTTATTTTTATATTATTTTTTATATTTATGGAAAATTTTAAAAAATATCACAAGGACATTTTTATAAAATAAAATATTTTATTAAATTATACACTTAAATCAAATAAAAAATTCATTTCAATTGAAATGAATTTTATTTTTATTTTTTAGTATACTAAACATAGAAATTCATTTCCAAATGAATTCTATAAAAAATTAATTTGTAAAAAAAATAAAATTTAAATTAGAATTAAATCAAACACAATTATTTGTTTCATAAAATTATTGTTTATTAGTTATTGGTTGTACATACAATTATTAATATAGATATAAATTTAAATAAATAAATAAATAAACTCAAAATATATTTATATTTTTATTTACAAAAATAGGATGTCTTGATAAAAAGATTTTAAAAGCATTTTTTTAATAGAAGTTGTTAGATGGTCTACCAGTTATGAATTCTTATTTGAACAGTAACTAATATATTAACCAAACATATATTTTACACCTTTAATAAATTGAAAAAGAAAAACAAATACCTCTTTAATATACTCAAATATATATATTAAGGTTTCGTTTATTTTACGAAAAATAACATTTTTTATATTTTCTTATATTTTACAAAAATTTTTAACTATCAACACTTATTACTATTCTGTCGATCTGTAGCAACCATTGTGATCGATGATCCATAAAATTTTTCTTTTTGATATATTTTGCTCATTTTGAATAGTGATTAGTATAAATATAAGTGTTCAATAAATTTTATTATAATTTTGTAAATAAAAAAATAATATTTTTAATATATTATGGACAATAAAAAACATCTTTCTCAAAAAATATTATCTTCAAAATATTTTTATAAATAAATTATTTTTTGTAAAATAAACCTAACCTAATTTGATATATTTTTTTAATGTTGATTTGGAAGTTTTATTTCATATTAATTATTTCACGTAACGTAGGTATACAACAATTTCTTATTGAATAGGAGATGTGTAAGTGTAATTGTACCAGAACCATTCTTTTCCCCTTTTAATTTTCAATCAATAATATAAAGAGTATAGGTAGCTAGACATTTTCCTTGCCACACCTAATTGTCCTTTACTCGAAGGTATAAAACACACACTCACACCTATAACCTCTTTTTTGTATCATGGCTTCTAGCGAAATGATTGATACTTGGAAATGATTTTGAAGAAAAAACAATGTTCATAGTGAGTATATGTAATAAATCATCTAATTCAAACACGTTTAGACTTTTTTTTTTTTTTAAAGTATGTTTTCATAACAAACTTCAACACCATTTCTCAAAAAAAATAAAAATAAAAAAACTTTGATGCCAATTTTGGGCCAAGTCATAGAACAATCATATATTGGTCGTCAGCCTCATCTGACAAGTAAGTTGTCCAATCCATTTTCAAAGAAGATCTCAACCTAAAAGCCTTGGACTGACTGGGGTTATTTTATAGCCAACGATTTTCTTCTGGACGTTACGTCCCCTCTAGGAGTTGGATAGTAAGTACTCTGGGCTTTAATATAATTTGGCAGGACCAGCTTTTCTATATGCTAGAATGCAATTGTCCCAGCTATAAAGGCCTACTAGTTTCCGTGCAGTAATATGCACCATTTTGTTTAAGGGTCATACGTGTCATTTTTTTTTTAAAAAATATAATTATATATATATTAATATTGAACTGTGTATATATTAATCTTAATTACAAAAACATTAGTGTTAAACCATATGTACATTAAAATTCATAAAATAAATTAACGAAAAGTACATTAATTTACAATTTATACTCTACTAATAAAATTTTTTTATTGATATGCATTATTTTTGCATATATATTGGTCTATTAATTTTGAAATGCATTATTTTTAAACTGCATGTACATTAGTATTGAACTATATGTACATTGATCCTTAATTGTATATACATTAAAATTTATAAAATATATTAATGAAAAATACATTAATTTTAAATTGATACTCTAGCAACAATATAACAAATTTTAAAAAACTTTATTGATATATATTGTTCTTACATATACATTTGTATATTAGTTTTGAATTTCATGTATATTGGTCATTAACTTGTATATATATTAATATTGAACTGCATATACATTGAAATATATAAAATAGATCAATGAAAAGTAAATTAATTTTGAATTGATATTCTACCAATAATATAACAAATTCTAAAAAAACTTTATTAATATACATTGTTCATACATGTATATCGGTCAATTAATTTTGAACTGATAATTCATTTCATTGATTTGTTCATAGATTTCAATGTATATACAATTCAATATTAATGTACATGTAATTCAACAGTAATTTATATGCAGATCAATATTAATGTACACGCAGTATAATAATAAATGTACCCAATTAATAATCAATGTATATAAGTCACTTGTGTGAGATTTAATGAAATAGTGCAATTTGATTTTTGATTCATAAAGTAACATCAACCTAGATTCATAATATAATTCACGATTGGTTTCTGTGTTGTCCAACTCTTTTTTGTTTTCACTATGGTACCCTTCCTAACATTAAACTATGGACAGGATATGTAATTATGGATGTGGAGTTAGAAAGTCCAAAGACTGAACAATGGAGAAGATTAAATGCATCAAAAGACTGAAGTTTAAGCAGAACAGTTCATTTGCTCTTTTGTTTGTTAAACGATGTGTACAATTTTTTTCTAAATGGGTAATATCAAAATATTATATGCGCATCAAAATTTGAAGAACCATAAGGATAATGTTTTAAATCTCCTCAGCTCCATTGTGGTAACACTGTCCCATCGAGTCCGTCTCCAAAGTTCACATTTTGTGTTCTTCGTTGCAGGAAGTGTTTACGGAAATGACATTGGCATGAGAATACGTTTTTTCTACGGCTGGTTTGCACAGGAAAATTGCATTCCGGTAAAGCTAGATTCTTAAATTTGAGTCTCCCATCATAAAGCTACAATCCAAAGGGCTCAACAGCAAGGTGCTTAATGCAATCAACTGTAGAGAAGGCAAGATGAGGAGGATGGGGCTTCAGAAATTGCTGAAACATAAGCAGTAAAGTGAACCAATTCTTATTGCTATCTCTCAAAGGAACATCATGTAGTAACAGCAATTACAAGAGCATTGCTGTTTGGTTTTTCTTAAACCTGCAAAAAATATACCCAAATGCCTCACAACTTCCTCCATTTGGACCACTGCTTCCATGAATGAAAAACACCTTTATCCACAGTAAAAAGAACAACATAGTTCTCTTTCACTTTCAAACTCATAAAACGAATTTGATAATTTGCATGTGCAGCCGAAACTATGTCGGTGTTGCCTATGTGCACTCACACGTGTATAAGAGCAAGGGAGACATATCATAATTGGTTAATGTTCATACCAAGTTGAAAGAGTTCTGAAAAACAACTCTAATTCACATTCCTTTGGCCACAGTAAGAATTCAATTAGCTGCATTGCTCCTCAATAAACACCTGTACAACAGCCGAGCAGATCTGACTGGACAGTAAACAGAATTTCACTTCTAATAAACTAGATCACATTTTACACATGAAAAATTAAGCAATAGCTTCCTAGCTCTGGCTTGAACAACATATTATCTGCACTTACACACACACACCTATTTATTTATTCATTTCCAATAGCTATCCCATTCAAAAGAGAGAAAATCCACCAATAAGTAGGATACTGAAACAAAAAATAGTATTCCCTAGACATTTGAAGAAAGAAGATATCAGGACTACAAGTAAGAGATAGAGGCAGCATGGTAAGGAAGACTGCACAGATTTATAAGCAACAGCTAACTAAAGACGCTAGGATAGAAAAAGATGAGGAAAACTATAAAAAGATAAACCAGATAAATAAAGGATAAGAGTTTTTTATTTAATCAAGATATGCAGCATCAATGGAGACTAGATATCATGTCATCTGACCTACTGAACATTAAACTAACAAAAGAGTATACACTATGGACTGTTGAACCAACCAGAAATATAAGAGTTCGGAGACTTAGAAAAATGCAAGAACTTAATTGAATCCTATTTGGCCAATTCTCATTTTTAGACACTATATCAGTGATAAGACTCAAGAGTCAATTCTTTTATGTTAAAAAATAAATCATTTTGAAAGAAATATAAAACCAAAAACACCTTCATTTCAATTAAATGCGTCTGTTCACGAATAAAGAAAAGAAAATGAGAGTAAACACATTCATTCTACTTATTGATCGTTCCGAGCAACAACATTCATTTTGAATTGATATGAATTCTAACATTTAAATCTATCCCAAACATGAGTTCAATTCCACAATCATTTGAATTGAATTGAATTCAATTCTCATATCAGAATCATTCCAAACAATATCTCAAATGAATTTTTCACATGCAAGTGCAAGTGCAAGTTTATTTGAACTAAATCCCTCTACCTTCACAAATCATGCGTACCAACAAGTACAATATCTTTATGATGGACACTAAAATACTGCAAGAACACAACTCCGACAGTTATACAGCTTCACACTCTACTCAGAAGCAGGCATACATGAACTAACTGGGGCACACATCAAAAACCATGACACAAAAATTCACATAATCTTAACAAGTAACACCAATAATATAAACCAAGCATTTATTTCCTTTCAAATATGATGCTCAAACATAATGTGGAAAACCCAAATCTGTTTTTCTTTTCTCCTCCAAGGCAGCTCAGATTTCCACATAGATTATATGTACACATCCATATACATATTATCTCGAAATCATAACACAAGCAAACATAAATTAATACTTAAGCACAATTAAGTAAAATTAACCCGTCAATAATCCACGCGATAATCACTATAATCATCACGGCCAGCAGCAAGATCATTCTCCGCCCTCTCCGCAATCTTCTCCTCCTCGTACTTCAACCCTTCTTCCAATGCGAGTCCACCAAGAGCTCCAGCAACCGCACCCACCGCCAATCCTGTCCCAAACCCCACCTTCCCTCCTCCTTTCTGCCTCTGATCATACCCCGAGTAATCAACCGGCGCTGAGGGCCCAACACCGCTGTAACTACCCAGCCTATCAAACATGGGTCTAGGTGGCATCGGTGGGGCCGGGGCCGGGCCTGAAGAGTAATATCCGGGATAATAAGGGGAAGGCGGGTGGTAGGCATCGTGATATGGTGAGTACGGAGGTGGGGGTGGAGGTGATGCCGAGGGAGGCGGCGGAATTGTGGGGCCGTACCTGTAATCGCGCGAGACAGGAGCAGTATTGTAATAATAGCTTTGGGGAAGGTTAATATGATGATAATCAATTTGAGGAGGTGGAGGAGGCAAAGGCCGTTCGCGGACACCGATTTTTATCCTGATCTTGCCTTGCGGACGACCGGATGGTCGGATCAGGTCGAATGTTCGGTTCCGGGTCAGGTCCTCCTGGTCGGGCAAATCCTTGAGCGCGACGCGAAGGGTGCCGACGAGTGGCTTGGGCGTCTCGCTGGGCTTGGAGTGGAAGACTTCCAGGGTTAGGTGGGACTCGTTGAGCGGGAGAGAGAGGGGGAGAGTAAAACGCTCGTTCCAAACGGGTCGAGTCGACCCTGACTCGTCGCACTTGGTGGCGAATCTTCGGTCGGGTTCCACCCATAATATGGCATAGGGCTTGAGGTCGCCGTTTCTCCAGTTGACGTTCTTTAGATGCTTAGCGGAGACTATTGTGAGCTCGAGATCGAGCGGTTTAGACAGTGGTGGGCGGGCGGAGGCCATGTGGTCTAACGTACACAGTATAAGAGGTGAGATATGAAAGGAGGCAGACGCGGGTAGCTGGAACAGAGAGTGGGCATTATCTGGGGTTTGGGCGGGGAGTTAGAATGACGATTTTGCCCTTCTCTACTTTCTGCCTTTTTGGGCTTTATTCCAGCAGGCTTTTTGGCTTTTGCGCTTTCGGCCTGAATTATTTGATGGAGAAGGCTAGGGTCGTTGCTTTAGATGAATCCAATGCTTAACTATGCTACGTTTGGTTGGAAGAAATGGAGGGAAGGGAAGCCAGATGAGAAGGAATGGTTACAGAGTAATACATACATACTTTTTAACACATTGGTTAGATTAAAATAAATGTCTAATTTAATTTCTTTTGAATGTTAATAATGAGAGTCAATGTAAGTTATGTTTCTATCCATACCAATTTTTTCCATTTGAATCAGAAATTTATTTATATTAAGTGTATAAGAAAATATATATGTATGTGTATGCCTTTTTCCGTGAAAAATATATATATATATATATAAATTTTTTTAAATAATTATAAGTGACTATTTATATATCATTATATTATTTGATTAATATATAAAATGAAATATAAAATTTTTCTATTTATTATATATATATATATATATATATAATTTCTTACTAAATAACATTTAAAAATAGGTTTTAATTGCAAAATTTATAACTTTGAACTATAATTATAAATATATGCATACTTTTATGTTAATAGTCCCATTCTTTAGGAAATAAAAGGAGATATTAACCAAGTAAGGGTTAGACTTGTATCCATGGCGTTTGTGGAGTGCAACCTGATTCCTAAAGTCAGCCATCGACTAGTGCATTGGTTGACAAGAGATCTTAGAGTGGGGAGTCTTCCCTTTGCTTGGATTCCAAATCATTCTCTACCTTTTTTGTATAAATTGAACTCTGTTTTTTCCTGATTTAATCGATAATTCCTTTCTTTGGCAAAAAAAAAAAATTTCTTATATTAAACATGAAGGTTTTATATATTTTATTAGTAAGTTAATTTTTTTTTAATTCAATTTCCTTTATACTAAATAAGACCTATGTGATTATATTTAATATGTGATTATTCTTCCTTTTTTTTTTTTTTATTATCAAAGATTGAAATATATTAATAAGAAAACCCAAAGTACACTGAGTTAATCCTTAGGAAGGTTAGTAACTCAAGCAAAAGAGAGACTCCTTCTACATAGAGTTTTCATAAGCCAAGAGGCAGGCTTGAGTTTTGCCTTAGAAAAAAATATGGTACAGGCATCAAGTACACGAGGGAGTCTCTCCGTTGCTTGGCAAAGGCCATCCCAAACGTCCCACCTAACACAAGCCAAGGGAAGAATACAAATTTTACTAAGTATAAATTACAACAAAACAAACAAAAATTTGTAAGATTGTTGTTCGCAGCAAGCTTTTGCCCTGGGGTTAAAGCCTCAACATCAACATGATCTTGAGAGCAGCAGGCTTTCGTTCAAATAAGTCCATAGATTATCTGTTTATGCTGGCTTATGACAATCACTATAATAATTCCATGACGCTTTTTCAGATTGAAGTCAGCACACATCGACATATAGGAGCAGCTGCTTACACTTACTAGAAAGGGTTCTCTTACCGTTAAAAGAATTAGCATTCTAAACACCCCAAAATTATTGACAAGACATAAAAGTGTATATTTAATTGCGGTCAATTTTTTCATACTTTGTGTTTAATTTCTAATTTTAATTGAATTATATATTCAAGAAATTTAAATTTGAATTTTTTTTTTAAATTTCATCACTTCTTTTTTTTTTTTTTAAGTGAACAAGTTCAGAGTTTTAAATTTAATTTATATATTTCAGAAATTTGTCAATGTAGCTATGTTTATTAAAATAAGAAAATTATTTTTATTATATAGCACACAATATCTCTCTCTATATAATTATTTTTATTTGTTGTATTTTTTTACTGTATGATATTTTTATAAAATTAAATACTTCATTTTAATAAACTTCCTAATCCCTCTCAAATATGCGCATTGGGCTCAATAAATTTTGACTTGTTATTTTTTTTTTTTTACCTTTTATGCAAAGATAGCCTTATTACATCACATTTTTGCATTTCATATATATTTTTACATTTTAAAAACTATGTATTTTTTCATATTTTTTCATCTATATTTTATTAAATATCATTTCTCTATTGGAAGTTTCTTATTTCCCCATTTCATCACATTTCTATTTTCGTGCCATATAGTTTTCACATAAACACAATATTTTTAAAAATGGACGAAGATCAAATTGTCATAATCTATTACTAAATAGCATTTAAAACATTGTGTTTATAATCATATAAAAATAAAAAATTTATAAATTATAATTTTATTGTATACAAATCAAAATATATGATTTAATATTGTAAATATGAAAATTTTAAAAAACTCTATTGGAATATGGATCGGATCACCCGTGATAGGTCAACCAAATTCATTTATTTTTAATTAAAATTGCTTTAATTAAAGAATTGTCATAATGAATAACTGCTAGTAATACTTACCACCTATAATTATAATTTTCTTACAAAAGTGATAAGCAGTTATAATATGAAAGTAATGTACATAAAAAAGATGAGTACGAATACACAAACACGATATTTTTTTACTTAAAAAAATAGAAGAACTCTATGTAAAAAAGGGATATTTAGGTTGTGAAAAAAAATTATGATTTATTTTCTATTGTAAAAAAGGGATATTTAGTTTGTGAAAAAAAATATATGATTTATTTTCTAAACTAGTAATACAAATTATCAATCCATTTAGAAAATTCAACAAGAGAAACATATAATTATTATTTGCCTATTTCTTTTTTTTTCTTCAACCTCAAAATGTGATTTTTATTATAATGCAAAACTAGTCAATAATTTGATTGATTTCGTCACTTCTTTAAAAAAAAAAAAAGTGATCAAGTTGAGAGTTTTAAATTTAATTTATGTTTTCTAGAAATTTACCAATGTAATGATATTTATTAAATTAAGAAAATTATTTTTACTATATAGCACATAATATCTCTCTCTCGCTATATATATATAATTATTTTTATTTATTGTATTTTTTACCAGTATGATATTTTTATAAAATTAAATATTTCATTTTAATAAACTTCCTAATCCCTCTCACATATGGGCATTTGGCACAATAAACTTTGACTTATTATTTTGTTTTTTTTTTTTTTTTACCGTTTATGCAAAGGTAGCATTAAACTGAATTCTTTCATAGTATGTTGCATGAAAAATTTTAATCAAATCACATTTTCTCATTTTAAGTATATTTTCATATTTCAAAAACTTTATTTTTTTCACATATATTTTATTAAATATCGTTTCTCTATGGGACATTTCTCATTTCCTCGTTTCATCACATTTCCGTTTCCATACTACATAATTTTTACATAAATATAATGTTTTTAAAATTGAATTAAAAATTGAATCAATCAGTTGACTAATTTTCAGTTTGTCCGGTTCAACCGGCCTGGTTTGATAGGGTGTTTTTTTTTTATTTTTTGAAATAAAAATATAAATAATACATAAAAATTTAAAAATATATAATATAATAAAATAATAAAAATTATTTTTAAAAATTTAAATGTTGAATAAAATAGTGTATTTTTTAAAAAATTAAAATTTTCACAACAGTTTAATATTGTTCGTAATTTCCGTGATTTTTCCGGATTTAATCAATTTTTTTCATTTTTATATTTTTAAGGGGGTGGTTTTAATATTAAACTGAACTGGATCACTGACTGATTTTCGGTTTTACCAATCTCACCAGTTGATTTAGTTCAGTTTTGAAAACACTGCATAAACATCATAAGTTATTTTGTAAATTTATTGATTTGAAAATAATTGATTGAAATTTTTGAAATTAAATTTTAAATTTTAAAAATAAATTATTATTAATAAAATAAACTTTAAATCTAATTATTATAATTAATTATCTGTATTCAAATAAAGAATGTCGACGCATACATCAATGCATATTAAATAATTAGGTTAAATATGCTGACTTCTGGGTTTTACCCTATTATACTATTTAATTTTTTATTTTTAAAAATTATACTAAAATGTCTATGTTTTTTGACTTTGTTATACAAATATGTCATTCTATTAAAATTTTTATTAAAATCCCTTGAAATGTCCATTATATCCTTAATCCAACATTAAAATTTTCATTTATGCCAAAACTTTTTATCCAGACTCATTAATCATTCAACAAATTCAAGAATCAAATCTCATCTTCAATCAAAGGAAAGAATCATTACTTTAGAACCCAGAAAACAACCAAAACAATCCTCATCACAATCATCAAAATAAACCCAACAATGAACACAACGAATTCATCAATTTCATCAAAAATAAACCCAACACTGAAACCAACTAAATTTGCAAATTCCATTCCATCTAATTCGTAAAATCCAAAAATAAAATCAATCTTGAAAATAGATTTTGCAAAAGCAAACCAATTCGCAAAATCAATCAATCAATTAAAAACTCAAAAACAAAATCAAAATCAATTTTGCAAACTAATTTGCAGAATTAAAAATCTAAAAATAACTTCAATCTCGAAAATCAAATCTGCAAAATCTAATAATCAAAAACCCAAAAATCTGCAAATACAAACCGAGAAAACAATCAAAACCAAGATGCGAAGATGGGCAAAACAAAAACATGAAGATGGAAAAAGAAACGTGAATCTCAAAAATCAATTCACAAGATCAATTAACAAAATCAAAAACAAAAAGGTTTAATGAATGCCTTCGTCGACGAACCATGTCTGCATGTTGCTCATCTGGAACTTGAATGCTACTAACGATCCATGTCTGAATGCCAACAAACAAAGGCTACACTCATCCATGTCTGTAAGATCCCACAGCTCTAAGTTGGCATTTGTTTGGTTCCATTTGCAGCTTTCATGGATCTACAGATGAGATGAGCAAAAAATAAAAATAAAAATAAAAATATAGGAATGAAAAGAAGATCTAGAGTATGATATTGAATTTACAGTCCTAGTGTGTTAGGGGTTGTTTGGTCTCCCACATTCTGAGAAAAAAAGCAAGTGCAATAAATTGAAATATTGTTTTTATGTTAATAAAGAGGAAAATTAAGGAGAGTATATGGGTTTGGTTTTGTTGAAGGAGAAGATAAGAGTATTTTCTTTCTTTAATCAAATGCAAATGTATTCTGAGTTTTGAGAATGATGATTGTGAGTAAATAAATTTGTAATCAAATGTAGATTTTAGGGATTACAAGAAATCAAATCCAAGTAGTGATTTGTTGATTTAAAAATTTTGTGGTGGTTTATGTGTATATTTAATTCTTCATTTAATTCTAATTATTGGGTTTGATTTTTGAGTTTGTCTAATAGTGGTTGGATTCGATAATTGATCTATAAGGGTATTTTTGAGTTTTAAATAAATAATTTAGTCATTTTTTGTGGTTGACAAACGAAAAACTCTAAAAAATGGATGAAAGTCTCTTATAATGTAATGGAGTCCAAATAAGGATATCCTTTAATATAATTTTAAAAATAAAAAATTAAATAATATAATAAGGCAAAATTCAAGATCAACATATGTAATCCTAAAATAATTATTTAAGCAAGAACACAACTGAAATGTAGTATTGTTGATTGTGTATAACTCCAGTATATTTATCAGTGTTTCGAGTTCGCTCTACACTTTTGTTCTTATAATTTGGATTAAAAAAAATTATAAACAAACAAGCCACAACAAATAAAAGGAACCAGAAATGAGTGATAAACCAGTCTTCTTCTCCTTCATAAATTTGGACCGCGACAGCTTAATCCGTCCATACAACTTGTACTACGCTATGTATGCGGTTATCTCTTTGTATCTAATTTCTAATGTTCTAAATCCTGGATTTCATATCACAGGTTTCAAAGCCACTGGATTCAATGGTGGAAGCAAGCATATCAAGTTTCTTTCCTTTTCAATACTCCCTACTTTTTCACGCCTCATGTATTAAAAATCGTAAAAATTAGCCTTTTATTTATGAGATTTTTGAGTTTTAAGTGAAATATAAAAGAGGGATTTGATTAGTAATTGGTAGATGTTGGGAGGATAATGATGTGGAGATTGAAGTTTTTGAGATTTACTAGTCTGCAATACATGATAGGCATATATGTTAAGAAATCTATTTGTCTGTCGTGGCATTCTAAGGGCATCAATAAATTTTGCCACCTAAATTATCTATGGGAAATTAATTGAGGGGAAGGGGGGAGAGGAAGGAATTGTTGGTGAGATAAATTGTAACTACATTATGTAATGCTATATTTGCAGTAGGTCTTGAACCTTGAAGGACAACATACTAAGATTACTGCACGACATATGACACTTCTTGCATCTTATTCTGGTGGACTGCTGCAGGAATTTTTTTGTAATGATTCTAATTAAATTGAGTTTTCTGGTGTAAAATTGATGATTATGTTGGACATATAGCAGAAAATTTTATGGGACTCTTAGGTACATTAATTAAGGCTTTATTTAGTTAAGTTGTTTTTTTTTTGGCTTTTTACTATTCCAAATTGCAAAATACATTAGTGGAAAGCAACGCAGTTAATCTCTCTAATATGGATATGGTGCATTTTGTTCATTAAGAAAACTTATAGGATGAAAATCAGTGCTAAATGAGTTCTCTAGCAGCTAAATTGCTTTTTTATTTGATCATTTGTACAATATTATATTGTATACTTATATTTACCCTAGTTGCTTTCATTACGAACTAAACTGATCTGATTTATGCAGGTTTCTATCAATGATTCTTTTTCATGCATCGCACATTGAATATTCTTTTTCCTCTATTAATATTATAGTACTTTTTCCTGCAAAATTATTGATTTGAAGTATAACCCAATGAATGCTCTTCTTTTCTCTTCCCTTATAGTCTTTATAATGCAATTAAGTTTGTGAGTATTAAAATAAAAGCATTCTATCCAAAAAGTATTCCCTGAATAACTTTAATTATAACGATATACTCATACACACATATTTTGTTATGTCATATTTGGTAGCTTAATCTAACTATTTGTTTTGTATGTCAAGGATTCTTTTTATCAACTATTACCCATAGTTGCTCTAATCAGTTTTTTTCCCATTTGAGAGTTTCTAATGCTCATTTTAGATTTGGAGATCAGTACAAAGAGAAACCTTAATCGAACTTGTGTTCCAAACTCCAAGCTTCTGCAGCCAGTATTTAGTTTCGAACTGCTTCTTTTGAGAGGTTCATAACAGTAAGCTGTTGAATTTATGTTGTTTCAATAAAAGAATATTAAGTTATCTGACGAAGATCTATATTATCCTTACACTATTTTATTGATTAACGTAGAAAAATTTATGTTGTTTGAATAAAGTTTCATAAGAGGGTAAATTATAATCTCGTACAAATCATGATCCAATTTTCAGACTAATGGACTATGTCCATTTGTTTGCCTAATAACATATTTATGAAGTATGCCCAGAAGTTAGAGTTGCACTTGTATAGGCCTCAGACATCTTCAACATCTAGTTCATCTTATTTGGTTGAAGTTGGTCTATGCAAATTGGTTTTTGGAATTGTTATGGGTACAAGGATTTTTAACTTTTTCAAGTTCTTTCTTTTTTTTAAAAAAATCTCTTTTATGTTTTCTCCACATATATATAAAAGTGTTTCATGTGTTTGTTTCTGACGATTCTTAAAAACTCTCTTTCTTGATCTAGTGAAAGATCATGCACTTGTTTATAAAGTGAACTTAGTTACCACTTATGTGCCTCTTTGTGAGTTTTTATAGATTATTATGGAAATTAGGTGAAAACTCTGCATAAATTCTATTTAAGGCAGATTTGTTGAGTTTAAAAGAGGCAAGAAATGAAGGAGATTTTTCTATGTTAATGTGCTCTTGTTGTTACTCCTTTTGACTGGTGCAAGGCTTGTTAGTATACTAATGATTTATTATGATTTCCATGAAATGGTAAAAACTCAGTAACAATTACAAAAAGGCCCTATAATTAGTTAAGTCATTAATATCAATTATTGTCATGAGTACGCCAGTTCTTTTGACATGTCTCTAGTTCTGATCTCTCCTTTTCTTTTGACATGTCTAAGGTTCTGTCACTTTCTTTATATGCATGCTTTTGAAGACTTGGATGAGAATTACTTTAGCTGTATGTCCAGGGTTCCACAGTCATACAATTCTGGCAGAGATGATAATCAAGGTGGGTTGTTTGATTTCAGTTTGAGTTAGAGCGGCCATTGAATAGATTCTTTCAGATTGTTTTGACTTATCTAGGTTCTTTAATTAGTTTTTAAAAATTATATTATTAGAATTTTAAAACATAGCCAAATATGAATAAGGAATAAATTTTGGAGCTTCTTGAGTAAAATTTAAATTAAAATATTAAATGATTTTGCCTCATTTGAGTTACTCTGCTCTTAATCCACCTACACTTAAAAATCTCAAATCAGAATAGGTTTGGATGGGTTTTGACCTTATAATTTAGGGTAGGATCGGGTTGGGTCAAACTACATAAAAAAAAAAATTATCACCTCTAACTGCATCATGATGAACAAAATTTAAAAAAAAAACAATGGAATTGACCATGAGATTAGAAAAAGATGAGAAAAATGCAAAACATAGTAAATTCAAATACAAATCAACATAGATGTTCTCAGTAAACTGAGAAGGGAAATACAAATTCCTCGTTTATTAGAGAAATCTAAAAGCTGCTAAAAACTCTGACTAATTAGCCAAACTAGTAATGCTTTTTAATCTTAGTGAATTCCATGCTCAGTATGATGTGCCCCTCTGCCTCGTATCCTATCCCTTTAAACCTCACAAGTCCAAAACGCCCCTTTATTCTGGTTGAGAGTTTGGGCAAAGGAAGATGTACCTTTCCCACCAAGGCCTTGCTGGTGGAAGTTCCTGGATCAGTCTTGGAATAAGTCCTTATTACCTCCAAGTACAAAAACTAGCAATCTATGGGATTTTCTCATGGGATGTGAAATTCCTTGTTCCATTTAGGGTTTGGTAATCCATATACTTCTCGTGTCATGCATATGGTTCCAATTTCAACCTAAGATTCAACCTTATAAATCCTATGAATATTAAAGGGATTGGAGTTATGGTTATCTATCGCCTCATCATGGTAGATGGATATAAATAAAGCATTGTTATGATCATCTTCATCTATTCTTTTCTTTTTTTCGCATTCCTGTATTGCAAATATCTTTGTAGAAATTGCTTTCGATACTCTCTTTGTTGCAGTTGCTTCTAATACTCATTGTCAAAGTTGCTTCCCATGCTCTCCATTTCAACTTGTCTACAGGAAAAAAAAATAACCCTACAGAAAAAACACTTTATTGGGTATTATTATAAAATTATAGATTGAAATTCACAAACCTCACTCTGGTGGATCAAGCTCACATCATCGACGTATTGGCCAAGAAGAAAGATGATGGGAGGACATAAATACTTGTTGACGAGTTTATATTATTCTACTATTGTGGCTAAATATGAGAGGTGATTAATGAGGACCTTAATTAAATATATTCATTGGCTAAATATTGGAATTGATTAGAAGAATTTTTATTGTAATAATGAAGGTATGTGGTTGAAAACTAGTGGTGACATGTTTGAAAAAATAATGATTAAATAAAATAACAAAAAAAATTTCAAAAAAATTGTATGATATAGGGTTAATAGCATTATCATTACAATGGCTTTATTATTATGATGAGTATTGCTCTTGAAAAAAAATGCAAAATTAATATATAATAATGAAGAATGGAAATCTAGAATGATACTGGACCTATTATGAGGAATTGAATATTGTTCATATGAATTTGGGTGCCATTATGGTTAATATTTTTAGATTTATGCGTACTAAATCACACTAAACTTTAGAAAAATAGTAGTAATAATTTAGCATGATATAAACCTGCTAGAATTAAAATATGAAAGAAAATCTAGAAAAAAAGGCAAACGAATCACTGATAATAAATGACTTTAGTTATTTATATCTGGGTGAATTGTATTTTGTACATTAATATGTTGACTTGTTTGTCACTTATGAAAAACTATTACTTTCTAGAGTAGATGACATTTGTTTTTTAATGGAATGAAGCGAAAGACTTTTTAAAAAAAGAAAAGGAAAAATAAACTTTTTTTTTTTTTTTTTTTGTGTTGTATACTTTGCCCAGTTCCATTGCTACGGCATGCTTTACACAATTGATCAGATCATATAGATATCCATTTAATGTTGAGTACTAGTTGACCTTGAGTTTAATTAAGCTAGGTTTATGTAACTCATCATAATAGAAAGCAACTATTGTTTTAGTTTTAAGAGTTTAATATATAATAAATTCTTTAGGAGGGAGCAACCCTTACTTGTTTCAGGCCTAGAAACCAAGAACAAGGCTAACTCCTTACCAGGGATTAACATGAACCAGTTAACTTCATAATGTTAATTTGTGTTTCTTAACAACCTTGGGTAGTTATTTTATGGGGTTGATGGATCATAAGGGGT
Source organism: Omphalea diandra (assembly GCA_949677035.1). NCBI lineage: Eukaryota > Viridiplantae > Streptophyta > Magnoliopsida > Malpighiales > Euphorbiaceae > Omphalea > Omphalea diandra. Next base: position 7,231 of record CATIWR010679771.1, on the reverse strand, counting down.
GGTCAAGAATAGATGATAGAAAGGATAGAGAATAGGAGGTTAGGGAAAAAGTTTGGTTAACATTAAATGTAAAGATATCTAAAATTATAATATTGAGCTCCTTACATAAGACACTACTTGACAATAAACTATTGATACTAATAGAGTCATATAAAACTAGGATAATTACATGAATAAGATTTCTTTTTTCTTTTTTCGTTATGGGATCTCAGCCGGAGTAAAAATCATAACCTCATAATTCTATAAAGGATTTTTGTAATGTTGAGTTAAAGCTCATTGGTATCGAGCTCCTATTCTAAATCTACAAAAAAGTTATTTGGCCAAGTGCAAACAATTAGCTATGGGTTGTATGAGCAAAGAAAATGTGGATATTGATACAATATATATCTAATCTACCAAAAAGTATATTAATTTGCTCATAAACAATTTCTTGTATGTTTTTATAAAAATGGTTAATTTATAAGAAAATGACTTGTAATCAATAAATGACACGATATTTTGCCTATAAGTAAATAACTGGCCATTAACTGAGTTGTCTTTTATCTAAATTGTTTATTGTCAAATGGCATGCCATTCATGATGATGTCAATTATTCAACTCTTATATGGCATGTAATATTCAAGTTGATGTTTACATCTATAAAAGGCTGCAAGAATGAGGGACAAATAAAAGCTAAAATACAACCAAACTAAATCAGCTTGATGAGTATTGAAAATACTGGAGAATCAATGTAATTGGTTTGGTTTTGGTTTGAAAATAGAAATGATTTTATAGTATCAGTTTTTAGATTTTTTGGAATACCATTTGAAATATTGATTTCTTTCTTTTTTTTGTTTTCAACTAGGTCTTAGGTGAGTAAGTGAAGTTTCAGGTTATTTTCATCTCACTATTCCTGACTGTGGGCATAACTCACCTGTGATGTGAAGATGAACGCCTAGAATAAGAGCTGGTGGGATTTTGTTTTTTATTGTTGTACTGAGATCGAGACTTCAAAGCACTTGGAAGCAACGAAGCAACATATCATGTTGAACCTTAACTTGTTGTTTGACTTTTTAGGCATAGGTGTAAGTTTCCATAATGTTCGATGTCTTTTTGTTTTATTTCCTCAAATTATTTTTTACAAAGTGCAATTTTTGTCGGTAAGATGTTGCGAAAGGTTGCTCAAATATTGTAGGAAAGGGCTAAGAAATATAACCGTGAGTTTACATGATCTTGAACACCATTGTTTGGAAAAACTATACACAGATTGTTGGTGTTTATGGCCATTTGTGCATTTATGTTGCACTTGTAATTACAAGCACCTGCTTGTTTCTGGTGTCATATATACACATTCTGCTTGGACAAACTTTTCACTTATTGTGCGATTTAACTGAGGTAATGTGCATGTCCCCTTCCTTCTACAAAATTATATATATATATATATATATATAAGCTTAATTACAATAAAAATATACAAACTTTTCCATTTTTAACAAAAATAGCACATCCTTTTAGAATTTGCAATTTAATTTGTTAATCAGTTAGCTTAATAAATAGTTTAGCTTAAATTTTACTTCAAAATTTTAAAATTTATGTATCCAATAGTTAGCTTAATAAATATTAAATTTTTATCACAAATTGATAATGACAATCACTTATTTAAAATTAAATTTAGAATCAAAATTAATTAATTACACACACACACACATATATATATATATATATAGATATTTATTTATTTATTTATTAATTTTTAATTTTGAAACTCTTAACTTCTATTTAAACTAGCAAACAGGAACTAAATATTTTTTATTTATTATAATAACTATATTATTAGAATACTAATTATATATTATTACATTAATATAATATCATTATTATGACATATATTCCGGCTATATTATTATATTCTATAATAATACAATATTATATTAAATTATATCACTAATAATTATATATATTAAATTAATGTATACAAATAATAATTATATTATAAATATATTAATAATATTAACTATATTTAATTATTCAAAATTAGTTACCTTAAAATATTATTTAATAAATATTAATATAATATATAAAAAATAATTATCTCATATCAATATAGCATATTAGATTATTATTATTATTAATATAATAATTATTAAATTATATTAATTTAATATAAATATAATTATTAATAATATAATAAATAATTTAATGGTATATTATATTATTATAGAATAATACTATAAGAATATTATTGTTCATGTAATAATATATAAATAGTATTTTAATAATATCGTTATTGTTATAAAAAAAACAAAGCTAACAAAGTAAAAAAAAATATTTAGGTTCCATTCACGTGCGAATATTTAAAAAAATAATAAATTAAATTGAAAATTTTGAAAAGATGTATTATTTGTATTAAAAATAGTAAAGTTTGTGTATTTTATGGTAATTAAGGCTATTTAAAAAATATTAAAAAACTTTTGGCTATCACGTCGGAGTAAATCATTGCAAAATCTCATCGAATACTATTTTTTTACAAAAAAACTTAGTTTGTGTATTAAATTGCAAATTCTGAAATGACGTGCTATTTTTATTAAAAGTGAGAAAATTGTTGAATTTTATGGTAATTAAGCCCCACACACACATATATGGTTAGTTAGTTTAATTGATATGCTCATTTTGCTGGATAATGGATTTTTTTATTCAAGTCATTTCATTTGGACAGTTATTACGTGACAAGTAACAGTAATTCACGTTAAGATCATGTTCAATTTTTTTTGTTTTCCCTTTTTTTTTTGTTGTAAATTCTACATTAAGAGTCATTTGGTTTGATATTTTTTATTAACGTTCAATAATTGAATATTTAAACACTGAAAATAAGTTTTTGATAAACATCATTGATCAATATTTTAATTTAAAAAATATAACCGAATGTTAAAAATTAATTTTTTTAATATTTGAATATAAACTGTTAGCATTTAGATTTTTTCTTTAGTATTAATATTATATTTATCATTATATAAATTAATATTTTATATAAAATTAATTAAAATATACAAATAATTATTTTTTATCACTTTATTACATAATTGTTTATTCAATCGTTAAATTATTAAATATTTTTTGTTTACTGATCGCTCATAATTGAACGTTAATTATTGATATCTAATTGCTTACTGTCAATCACTATCTCTAAGCCAAATGGGCCCTAAATTGATCATATATTTTTTATATCAAATTTTATATTTGTTTTTTCACTTTTTATTGTTGCACAATAGTATTTCGAGCAATTAAATATATTTTTATTGAAAGTAGTAATTATTTAAGGTCATGTTTTGTTATTTTAAATTTTATACATAATTGTAGTAAATGAAGAAATAAAATTTAGAATTTGATATGATTAAACATACACATTAAAGAATGTTTAATAAAACATTGTACAAAATAATAAAAAAAAAATATGGCCCTAGTTGCATTGGAGGAGGGACTATCTTGACTTTTCTGGTATTAGAATATTGAAAATTATATTAATTTCGACTATAATTTCCAAATGGAACTAAATCGATCTGTTACACTTGTAAAATCAAAATTAGTTAATCATTTGGTTTGATTAAATATGAAAAATTGATTAATTAAAGAATTGGTTAAAATTAAAAAAAAAAGAATTAGTCTAAATTATAAAACTTGACTAAAATCAAAAGTCAAATTTAATTGTTTCAATCTAAAATTAAGTTATTTTGTGAAAATTTTAAAATTTTTGAAATAATTCTATTTTAAGTAGAATTTAAGTGTTAAAAATATTTTTCATCACTTTATCATATTATACTATTTTTATATTTTTAAATATCTTTTAAATATTATTTATATATTTTAAAAAATAAAAAATATTAAATTAGATTAATAAAATTGATTAATTTAAAATGATTTAATTTAATCTCATTTTAAAAATACTCCCTCCATTCCTAAATAATAGTCATGTTGGAGAAAATTAAAATTTCATTTATCTATCTTTTTTATATAACTAATAAAATTTTCAATTGTAGCGTCATTCTTATCATTTTTTTTATTAATGATAAATAAAATTTCAAAATCATTTAATTAAGGATAAACTATTCTATTTACTCATTTGCTTATTATATTTATTGTTAATAACTAGTTTCTTAATTTTAGTAAAATCCTTTAAAATGACTACTATTTATGAATTAAGGGAGTAATCATTTTGGAAGAAAAGTGAACTTTTATTTATTTATTATTTTTTATATAGTCAGTAAATTTTAAATATTTTTTCAATTATACTTTCATTTTTACCACTCTTTTTATTAATAATTTATAGAATTCTAAAGTTATTTAAAGCAATTTTTAATCTAAATAAACCATTCATCTTTTTCAAAACTAAGGTAATTGTATTTTATTCATTTATTTACCGTTTATATTTATAGTTAATAACTAGTTTCTTAATTCGATAAAATTCTTTAAAATAACTACTCTCTTCGTTTCACAATATTTTTCATTTTATAATTATGTATATATAATAAAAAAAATAATTAATGAATTTTCATTAATATGAGTTACTATATCTCTAATTTATTTTTAATTAAAACTGTACTACTAAGAAAAAAGTAAGAAGAGAGAGGAAGGACGAAGGTAAATTTAAAAAGAAAAATTAATTAATATTATTTTGATATTATAAAGTAATAAATATTTTAAAATAAAAATATCTAAGAACGGATGAAATATTAATTTCGAGCTACTTCTGTTGTCCTGTCTTTTTGGAGAGTAAATATGCAAAAACTTTGGTGAGGAATTTAATGTTCATCATTAATTGGGGGTTGGGCTCCCTTATTTTGCATTCTGAAAGTACTTCTAAGTCTCTTGAATTTTATATATTTATATTGAATTTTATATATTTATAGTATTAAGTTTTTATATAATTAAATTTTAAAATTTTTATTTTATTTTTAAGATATTAAATTTCTAATGATAAAAATTAAAATTAATGAAAATTTTATAAGATAATAATTTAAAAATATAAAAAATAATTTTTTTATTGTAAATAAAATAATTGAAATTTTAAAAAGCAAAATGTGAATTTTTATGTTATTTGTTCCGAAGGCAGTGCAATTTTTTAATAACATATTTGTTATTTCTAAATTTTTATTAAATTTATGTTTGTTATTATATAATTTTTAACATAATAGAAAAAATTTCAAGAGTGCAATATATATAAATTTAAGCTTCGTTTGTTTTACTAAATTTTTTTTCATTTTTTAGTATTTGGTGTACTTAGAATAATTAGTTAATAAAAAATATTTTATATGATCAATGAAAAGCTAAACTAATTTTTAAGTAAAATGAATTCATTTTTCAAAAGAATAAATCAATTTTCAAAATTTAATAAACTCATTTAAATAAAAAATAAATTATATAAATATATATATTTATTATCATGAATTATTATTAACTATGAATATTTATCATCAAATCATCACCAGTCGATGAAAATCGCGGATGATAAGTGAGATCTATAAAAAAAAAATTTTTAATATATTTTTATATTAAATAATAAATATTATAAATATAAAGTGTTTGTAATATAAATTTTTATTATAATCTTATGAAGTAAAATAAAATTAATATTTTATAATATATTCAAATATCAAACAAATATTTTTTTATGTTTTCTATAAAATAAATAAAACTTAAATATATGAACTTAATAATATAATCGCGCTAAATTTTAAATACTTAAAAGGCAATTGAAAAAGAAAAAATATATAAACAAACGAAACTAGTGTCAAAACAACAATTGTTTTTTCTTTCTTGCGAGGAGGAAATTGTCGAAAACAGAGAGCCTGACGAGGACAAATCCGGTAGCCAAAAGTAAACAGCGAGGACAAAATGGTAAATATGGTAAATATGCAGAAACCTCAACTACAACCAACGCCACGTCATTACGCATTTCTGCTTTCTTGAACGGCACAAACTAAACGCAAAGGCGACGTGATCACAGTCTTCCCAGTCTGAAAACGAAACCTTACTCTCTCTTGAGTCAGATCTCTCTCTTTCTTTTTTTTCCGCTCTCTTTCACTTTCCCGGGAAAGTTAATAATAACGATAATTTTTCCTGAGAAAATCTCCCATGTCAGACGCCTTGATCAACGGTCTCGCCGGAGCCGGCGGCGGAATCATTGCTCAGTTCATCACTTATCCTCTTCAAACTGTACGCCACATGATCTTTTACTTTGTTATTATTTTTTGGATATTTGTTACTTATTTGGTGACCGTACAGGTGAACGCTCGGCAGCAAACGGAGCGTGATCGGAAGAAAGAAAAGCGGAAGCTTGGTACTATTGAGCAAATGTGCCAGGTCAGGTTAGGTTAACTCTTTCTTTTTTTGGCTGATAAAATATGAGCTCTTAAATTTGTGATTGAATGATGTTTAGGTTGTAAAACACGAAGGATGGGAGCGTTTATATGGAGGATTAATGCCTTCTCTTGTAGGTACAGCTGCATCTCAGGTATTATAAAAATAATTTACAATGTAAGATGTTAAAAGTTGTGTTTTAGTTGACTACTTCTTGTTGATGCATTTATGATATGATTGCTTGCAAATTGTAGTGTATAATGTCATGGTTTGGATGGTTAAACAATTGATCGATATATTTGAACTTTCAATGAAATGAAATTTATGCTATGGTCCTGTCCTGTGGATAGACAAATTTAATAAGTAGAAGCTGTTTTCTGTGTATGGAATGGAACATATGGCCCATGCCAGATAAATCTTTGTTGATTTCAATTTTTAAGACTATAGCGAACATGCTTAATCTCAAGTGAATTTACTAATTTTTGAAAATAATACTGAATTGAAATAGAAATTATTTCATTTAACCTGGAAGTGTTATAATGTATTAATGTGATTTCGATATGTCTAGGTGTCTTCTAGCCAAGACCAATGTATGTTGTTTGGCAAATTTGCTTTTTGTTTGTCATAGAATGAACTTTCTTAGTCCTACTAGCTAGATAACACATAGTGAAATTTTATTTTCATAAACAGGTTTAGGATATTGATATGGTGTTAATTTGCTTCATGTTATTCAGATATGTGGTTGCTTATGTTCTTACCATTTTGATACAGGGTGTTTACTATTATTTCTATCAAATATTCAGGGATAGAGCTGAAGCTATTGCACTTGAACATAAAAGAAAAGGATTTGGTGATGGGTCAGTTGGGATGTTCTCATCACTTATGGTGGCTGCATTTG
>CATIWR010679542.1:0-39397 GCA_949677035.1 Omphalea diandra | reverse complement strand
CTCTTTTAGAGTCTTCAAATTAATGGATGTAGATAGAGAACGATTCACAAAAAGGCAAGTTGTAAAAGTTGTTTTTGCCTAGAACACATAACATAGGCCAAAATTAGATAACATGCAATGGACTCTCTCTAACAAAGTTTTGTTCATGCGCTTAGATATACAATTTTGCTGCGGGATCCCTTTAATTGTAAGATGTCTAATAATATTCATCCTTATAAAATTTCTTAAATTTAGTACGAAGAATTGTAACCTAGTATCCATTCAAAACGCTTGATTTTCTTGTCGGTTTACTTTTGTACTAGAGCTTCCACTGCTTAAAAGTCACAAACAAATCATTCTTGTTTCTCAAAAAATAAAATCGTAACTTCCTAGAGTCATCAATAATGAAGATAAAGCATGTATCGAGCATCAATTTTTAAAGGAACATGCCATTAAAGGTCAAAATGAATATAATACAAAATACCTTTAATGTTATAAACTCCAATATTGAAGCTAAGTCTTTTCTGTTTTCAAAACTATAGTGTTTATAAAACTTTAACTTATATGTACTTTAGCCACAAAGAAGATCCTTCTACTTAAAAATTTCAAATATTTTTCACTCACGTCTTAGTTTCATATGCCATAATTTAGTGATAATAAATCTAACAAGTAGAAATAGTAGTTGTACTTGTCCTAGGAGATCTCAAAAGTATATATAATGTACCAATATGTTGAGGCTGCATCATAATAAAAGTATCCTTCATAACTTTCGGGAAATCATTTTTACTGAAAAATCTATCATCTATATGATTTCCAAAATACTTAAGGAGATAAGAGTTTTCTTCATTTCTAGGCTATGTTCACTTTAGTCAATGTTCTTACCATACCATCATACGTTCTCATTTTAATTGTATCAATCCAAATAACCTTGCAAGGAGTATTATTGCTCATCAACACAACTCCATAAGTAAATTTATAGGTAGAGAACTAATCTTTAATAACACAAATATATATAAGCAAGTAAAATCTAGATATTACTTGGATCTAAATCTACCTTTGATCATAGAGAGAACATCACACTCTACCTTATATTTTTCTTTATTTTCTTGCTTATTCTTAGCTTGTAGTAATCAATAATTGCAAGCCAAAATTTTATGTCTAGATTTGGACTGAACTCGGATGTATTGCTGCTATCAGAATCTCTATTGCTTAATCTTCCTTTAGCAATCAGGGCTCCTGTAGAAGTAAGTTTTTGTATCCCTACACTCTTATGAAAATAAAATTGATCTTACCTCATTGAAAGTCAAAATAGCTTTACTGAAAATTAAAGTATATCTAAAGTGCTTGTAAGAGGGAGGTAACAAATGAAATAACATAAGAGCTTGGTCTTCTCTTCACACTCGAAATCCGTATTTTTCAAATCTATAATGATGGAACTAAATTCATCAATATGAGATTTTAGAGATGTATTTTTGGTTATAGTAAGCCTGTGCCTACAATACTTTGCAATCAACTTTGTTATGAGATTTTTTTTTTGGTCACATGTAAGGACTTTAATTCAATTCACAAATCTACGACAATCTTCTCATTAGTGATTTTTCACAGAATCTCATTCGACAAACATAACTAAATGACAACTAAGGCTTTTTTGCCTTTTTTTTTTTTTTTTTTGCTTATCCATAGTGACTGATAATTCCTCCTTGCCTAATAAAATTTATACAACTATTTTGGATTAAGATAACACACTATCTTAACTTGTCAAAACGTAAAACTCATATTGTCGTATACCTTTCAATCTCAAATTTTTTTTTATCACTATAATTGATACTAAATAAATAATGAATGAGACTTTGATACCTGTTTGTCAAGCAATCTCAAAATTTGTTCGTCGCCATACTTGTCCTAAATAAATTTTAAACTAGACTTAGATCTGAAACTCCTTTACTTCTCAATTTTTTTTTTTTTTAACTTAGTTTGATAGAATTTATTATTCTCTGCTTTTCTTTTTTTAGAATTTTGTATCTACATTGCTTTTTCCATTTAATTTGACCAGAAATTTTTTTTTTAATTTTTCTTACTTAAAGTAGAAAATATGATATGTAATTGACCACAATTATACTAAATGTGTGTGAAAAAAAACTAAAAAAAGCAAAAGTTATTATATCTACCCTGATCGTTATTAAATTTATAACAAAATAAATACTACAGTGTCATATATGTTATTATATTATAATATCACAATATTATATTATAATATCATAATAATATTATAATAAAGTTACATATAGTGAGTAAGACCTTGTTTATTTTTTCAATTAGATAAAAATTTATTTAAATATGTATGAAATGTGAAGAAATGATGAAGAAATTTTATAAACAGAAAGAAATAATTGTTTTTGAAAAATTAGATTTAAATATAGTCTAATATAATCACTGTTGCTATCAAAATCCCATTTAGTTTTTCAAAAAATATTTTTACAAACATAAAAAATTGAACAAAAAAGATACAAAAATGAATAAAAAATGCAAAAATAAACATAATTTTGTATTTGATTTTGGAAAAAAGAAAAGCCTAACTTTGGGAGCTATGCCATTATAGGGAGCTAGGAGAGCTATCTATATTAGTATTTTTAAGGTAATTTTAATAATGATTCCATCGCTGTATATAATTATTTATCATTTTTAATAAAAATTATAATATAATATAATATAATAAAGCATGTAGAAATTAGGCGTTTTGTTATTAAGGTGCGACAAATGAGGAAAATAGAAAACTAAGATCATGGGAAGCACAAAAGCAAAACAAATCATCCCACAACCTGGTCAACACTGAATCATTCCAAATAGATAAACAGAACAATAAAACTACCCTTCCTAAAACATTTGAGTCCGTACATTTCCATCCATCTCTCTTCCTTCCCATTTTGCACCATGACCATTTCAATCCCCTAAAAAAAAAAAAGACAAAATTACTCTTCCTCGCATTTGTCTCACACCCATCTTTCTTCCTCAATCCCCACCTTCACTTCTTTCCTAAAACAAACAATCTTGTTTATCTTTTTTGGGTTTTGCAGTACTATCACACATTAACAATGGAAACTAATAACCTCCCTGAAAACCACCCTCCTGAGAAACAGTTGTTCAAGAAATGTTCCACAACTTACACTGACATAGAACAAGAAACTAATGACACCAATACCATTCCTGATCCTGACCATAATTCTGATCTTGATCCAGCTGACACCAAAACTTCCAAGCCTGAGTCTGACTCTCCAAAACCAGAGGTGAAACCTGAAGATCAATCAGAGAAAACAGCTGAAATTGACGGAGGAGTTCAGGAAATTGAGAGCATTGAAAGGATCGAAGAGTCTCCACGTGAAATCCAATATACACTTCAAACTTTTTCTGAAGATATCGACCAGTTTCTATCGAATTTATCATCTGATAATAAAGGTAGAAAAGAAACGGTTGTTGAAGAAGCAAAAGATGACAAGGATGACGAAAAAGAAGGAGAAAGTGAGAAAGTGGTCTCCATAGATATTCCTGCATTTGTTGAAAAGTTTCTGGATCTTTTTGGAGAGAAGGTTGTAGAATACGAATCTCATGAAGGGAAAGGGAAGTGGTGTCAAGTGCCAGAGGATGACTTGTCATTTCTGGAAGCTATAAATCGGGTTTCGAGGCTAAAAATTTCCCTTGCTGAATTCATATCTGATCCAAATAACTGCACATTGGTTAACCACATTGGAGGCATTCACCAGCGAGCAATGTCTTATTTGGAGGACGAATTCAGGATGCTTCTTGAGGATTACAGAAGCAAAGAAATGATAGATCTGAAGAATGAGGTTAAGGAGGAGCAGGAAGGCGAATGTTGCGTGTTACCACCTGAATCTGAAACCATTAATGAGGAAGACTATTTTTTAGGATATTCTGATGTTGTTATTGCCGATTTGAACAGGATTGCCAACGAGATGCTAGCGGGAGGATACGAGTCTGAATGCTGTCAGGTTTACATGATCACAAGAAGAAATGCATTCGATGAGTGCTTAGATAAGATGGGATTTGAAAAGATAAGCATTGAGGATGTGCAAAAGATGCAATGGGAAGCACTGGAGAGTGAGATCCCTGCATGGACCAAGACCTTCAAGGATTGCGCAACAATCTACTTCCCCAAAGAACGAAAGCTCGCCGATGCTGTTTTCTCTGGTCGTCCATCAATCTCCTCCTCCCTTTTCAGCAATCTTGTGCGAGGTGTCATCATCCAACTCCTCAATTTCACTGAAGGTATTGCGATGACAAAGCGCTCTGCAGAGAAGCTATTTAAGTTTCTAGACATGTATGAAACTTTACGTGACAGCATTCCAGCCATGGATGGTTTGTTTCCTGAGGAATGTGAAAATGAGCTTAAATCAGAAATGACTACAGCAAAGTGCCGGATTGGAGAGGCTGCAATTAATATATTTTGTGATTTGGAGAACTCCATCAAATCTGACACCGGAAAAACTCCAGTGCCTGGCGGAGCTGTTCATCCTTTAACTCGCTATACGATGAACTATTTGAAGTATGCGTGCGAGTACATGACAACCCTTGAGCAAGTCTTTAAGGAACATGCAAAAATTGAACGAGCGGACTCAACTAGCGGACCGGATTGCGAAAGCGAGACTCAAGGCTTCAATAGTAGCAACGATCGAGCAAACTATTCGCCATTCTCAGTTCAATTGACGAGACTTATGGATTTATTGGACTCAAATTTGGAGGCCAGGTCAAAGCTTTACAAGGAAATTGGTTTGAGCTGCATTTTCATGATGAATAATGGACGCTACATCTTGCAGAAGATCAAAGGCTCTTCGGAAATCCACCAAGCAGTGGGAGACAATTGGTGTCGCAAGAAATCTTCAGATCTGAGGAATTTTCACAAGAGTTATCAAAGAGATACCTGGAGCAAGCTCTTGGGTTGTTTAGGACATGAGGGTCTACAAGTGAACGGAAAAGTGCAGAAACCCGTGCTGAAAGAGAGGTTCAAAAGCTTTAACATGATGTTTGATGAGATCCATAGGACCCAGACCACCTGGGTGGTGAGTGATGAGCAGCTTCAATCTGAACTCAGGGTTTCTATATCAGCAGTGGTGATTCCAGCATACAGATCATTCATGGGGAGGTTTTCACAGTATTTAGACCCTGGAAGGCAATCAGAGAAGTACATAAAATACCAAGCTGAAGATATAGAGACTTGTATTGATGAGCTTTTTGATGGGAATGCTGCATCCGCGGTCAGGAAGAGACCATGATTAGTAATCATGCATAAACAGACATTATTGATCAGCATTAAGAAAGAAGGGTATGTTGACAGATGTTGATACTACAATTTTTTTTTTTGTTTCATAATGGAGTGGAAATGGTCAATTCAAGCCAGATTGATAATTCCAGATTAAGTTCTTTCAGTCATTTTCAATTGGGTGTAGATTAATTTCTTGTGTTCCTGTTGAAGTGGCTAAAGCAAATTTATGGGACTTTATTTCAAATGAATTTTTGAGACTCCGAACGATATTAATCTTATGCAATTTATTGTGTTCTTGTATTTTGTGTTTAGCACATCATGATTCTAACTGTAATCTCTGGTCAGCTTTTGACTATTTCAATAAATTATTTGCACAGATTTAGCTCGTTAAACTTTGTTCTTACATAAATTTTATAATATATCTTCATGCACTTGAAAGTAATTTGCTTGCCTCTCACATAATTACTTGATTATGGAAAGAGTTAGTGTTGTCACTGGATTGCTTAAGAGGGGGTTGAATTCAACCCGTTAAATTATTTAATCAAATCTGTAAAACTAAAAATAATTTGAAGAAATTAGAAAGAAGAATGAGCTTGACATAATAAATTCATGAAGGTTTGATGTCCTTCCTCTAAATAAAACTACTAGTTTTATGCTCGTGCAATGCACAAATTTAGTGAAATAGATAGTTATAATTGGATTTTTGTTATTGTTTGAGTAATTTGTTATTGTGTATCATTTTTTTATTAGTTTTTATTCTATAGCGTCCTGTTGTTTTTCTTTTGTACTGTTTTATTGTGTCTATTATTATGATTATTATTATTAGTTTTTTATTTCTTTTGTACTGTTTCATTAGTTTTTTATTCTATAGTGTTCTGATGTGCAGTTTTATTGTGTTTTATTTTGTTTACATTTTTTTAGTGTTCTGATGTGCAGTTTTATTGTGTTTTATTTTGTTTATATTTTTTTTTTTGCTATTTTTATTGGATTGATTTGTGGTGTATTATATTTGTATTTGCTTATATACAAACATATATTTTTTATTATATTTTTGCATTTATTGGCCATTTTTGCGGCTTTAATTTTGTTTGTATTTCCTTTTTGAAATATTTGTTGATACTTTTTTTATTATTTAAGTTTAGATTTTAAGTGGTGTGTTACTTTGTTTTGTTATTATTTTTGTTTTTGTTTTTGTTTTTGTTTTTGAGATTGTTGTGATATCTTGTTTTTCATTGTTGCCTACTATGGTTTGTGTATCTATTTTGTAATGGTGGCTAAATATCGTGGTAGCAATCTATTGCATGTGGCACTTGTGTAAGTTCTCAAATTGATTTATGTCAATATTTTCTTGTGTTATATTATTGTTTTATAAATACGCTATATTATTTACATAATTTCTTCTTTTTTTTTCAAGTATATCCAGGTGTAAGCATTTTTTAGATTTAGCTTTCAATTTTTTTGTTCTGAGACATTGGAGTTTAGTGTTTCTTTATAAAAAAAAAGTTTGAAATATTGATAATTATGGGATTAACTTTTTGTCTACATTACTTTTTTTGGGGAATGAAGAAGTTGCATTGATGTTTGGTACATTTCATTTTTTTCGTTGAGGGAGATATCATATTTGATTTGGAGTTGTTAAGATTTTCTATTTCTGGTGATTCTCTTTTTCATAAATACGTTTATGCTTTTAGCTTTGCTCAGTGCAGCTAAAGGAGAAAGCTTTTTAATTTGGAAGCATGTTATCATCAAACAACTTGTCATTTTAAATGTAGCAATAGTAGCTTATAATTGTTACAGGAATTATTATTTTTTTTTTTTTAACTTCAAATGGAACCTATTTGTTGAATATTCGACTATTTTGTCACACTTCTCACACTTAAAACTTGCAGATTGTGGTACTAATTTTTCTTGTATTCGTTACATGAAACATAATACCACCCATTTTGTATAATAATACTTTTGATAGTAGCACAACAAAAGTAATTGCTGGCCTGTTGCACATAAAACAAAGATTTCAACTCATTATCTGAAATTGGCATATTGGAATAATAGATGAACTATGTATACTTGGTCAGTTTCTTGAGAAGGCTCAAGTAATAGTTGTTCAACATTTGTCCCCTGAGATGTAATTTCTTCAAAGCTCCAAAAATTATTACAAGCTTTTAGGGCTTTGAGTTCTTGTATACCTTCAGGATACCTTGACATCAAAATGTCTTAACCGGTCAAATTATAAATGAATATTTCAAAAATAATTTCAGGAAGAACAAATTTGTGAAGTTAAACCAGAATGTTTCAAATCTTACATTCTTATGAATTTTTCAACTTCAAGCATATCTGGATTGACATAAACTTTTGAAGATTTTGAAGTTGACAAATAAATATTATCTAAATTCAGAAATAAGGAATCAGATGAGATATAAAAATTGTGGAGAAATATTTAATGAGTAATTATTGTTGATCATACTCCTGAATTCTTTCACCAAGGTCAAATAGAACACAAAAACTTTCATCTTTTCATTGCATAATGTTTTTTGTTCATGATATTCCTTAATTAAGTCTTCCCAAATAGTTACTTGAACTTTTTACTCCTAGCATAAATACTATGGAAAGTATCATTTTTAAAAAATATTATAGTTATTGAAGTTCAAAAATCATATTAAAATTAGTAACACCTCAAATGTTGGAGCTCAACAACTATTTTTTCAATAGGATTAGCATTAGAACTCTTTTGGGCTTCAGTTTCTCCAATTAGCAATCCATGTTTGCAACATGTATAATTTTTTTAAAATACGTGGCAAATTATTTAGCTTCTAGTTTTTATAGGAGATTCGAAATAGTAAATTCACATTACCTATGAAGACGTAATTTTTACTATACCTTTGATCAAGATTTTCAAAATTAAAGAGATCAAATTTATGTCTTAGAATTGAATTATCATCATCACTTACTTCTTCAATAGTAGTTTTTCCTAGAAAACTTATCATGTATTTGTTATTTCCAATATCACGATAATACTCTTTATTGGAAATGACACTGAAATGTTTGATTAAGTAAATTTTGTCTTCTTTTAGTAATTCTCAAAATTCAACTACCACATTTTTTATAGGACGACATGAATGTAATTTCCCTATAATTAAGTTAGATAGGGAATTAGTATGCAATAAAATAATAAATAAAGTCTAATAGTTATTTTTCTATTTTTATGATATATAATGTAGTTGTGTTACATTCTCTTCAAGAATAACTATCTCGATGCTACTGAAATACTGATTTTTGAAACAAATATCCCAGAATCTCAATACCCTCACCTTGATTCTGCAGTCATCCTTATTGGAATTCAAAATATCAATTAAAGAGTATTGTTGCCTTTTTGCAAGCCTTTTCCTAATAAGAATTGAAAAAAGAAATTAAATAACTTACTATTTTCTATTCATTATGAATATGAAAGCCCAAAAAAGGAATAGACAAAATCTCATGATAGTCGACATAAGGTATGTGGAGATAATATGATTTGAAAGCACAAATCGTGGAATAGAATGAGAGAAGTATTGAGAAAAAGTGACTATAGTTTCATTCTTCAAATACATATTATATATGGAGTTTTTGTTCATAAATATATTGTAAATGACATTAATTTTGAAATTATGTCAAGATTCAAAATTAACCATATTCATATTGAAAATTAAAGTGTAATGATATGAAAATTTTATGATACTATTTCTAAATAAATATATTTGGTAATGAGGTATTTCAAATATTTTAACAGTCAACGTTAATGTGTAATGATATTTATGACATTATTTATAAATAAATGTATTTGGTAAATGTAGGTATACAAAGATTTTGTCACATTATTTGTTCAAAAAGGCATTCGGTGATGGGGTACTTCACATATTGTAACGGTGAACATTGAATTGCCATTAAATTGCCAAAAATTTAAATTTTGATAGCGCACATATTTTCCTTTGACCCAAAAAAGATAATGCGCATATTTTCCATGTTTGGTTATATTTTCATATGTATCAATTGAATGTGCATAATTATAGCATTGGGTCAAAATCGTTATCTCTGTTGCATGCATTTGGTGCACTTAAAAAGCAAAATTGGTGCCAATTGATGGTGGATATGGGCGTGCGTTTGAGCATAAACAACCATTTGGTACGCATGAGAGATTCTCCCTTATTGCTAGAATATATTTGGTATTATTGGGTTTTATTTTAGTCACAGATTAAATTAATTTACATATATTAATTAAACTCAGTCTTTAATTATAATAAATGTATTATCTTCAATGTATAAATAAATGTAAATAATTGTTTGTGTTGCATGTAATTAATTAATTATTCGCGTTAATTGTTCCTCTCATTAATTAATTTTGTCATTTATTTTATTTATGTTACATGTATTATAATAAATGTAATTAATTATCACAATTTAAGTTGCTCAAGATGGTCAAAATGGGATATCACTTAAAGGATACATGCCATTCGTCATATAGCTAGGGTGCCACTTGTCAAATTTTGAGAACATTTGACCTGATATATATATATATATATAAAAAAGATTTGAGAGTTACACTTTTTCGATTAATTTATGAGTGGTACGTAAACGATTTACGAGCCTAAGCCTAAGATGTGCTATTTTAAATTTATAATGCTAAATATATACCCTTCAAGAAGGGGGGGATCTGAAGTTTCTTGGGTGATATGAATGTGAGAAAAATTTACTAAATATATGCTTAATTTTTATAAGCCTCTTTAAGAAAATTTTTAAGTTTGTATTATTGAATTATTAAAAATATATTACATTAGAGGTCAATTTTGTATTTTGTTAAGTTGACATAAGTTAGGTAAGAAAATTTTGATTTTAGAATTTCATTACTTTGTATAGAAAATTGAAAATAATCTATAAATTTCTATCTAATTTCAATATTTCTTCAACAGTATTTTTAGAGAAAAATAGAAATAATTTTTGGTAATTCATATACTGTTTATATATTATTGATAATGATATCTAACTCTTATACATAGTTCATTAGTTTGATTTAATTATTTCTTCGTTCATTGAGACTAATTATATTTGAGCCGGAGAGTTATTTATGCTGGAGAGTTATTTATGGTAAAGTCATCTCAACCATTGCAATTTTAAGATTTTGCCAAAAAAATGCCTTAAAACTCAACCAATTTAACCATTAAATCAATATGATATTAATGCAGCTGAACCACAATAGATCGTTCATACTCTATCTCGACTCCATTTATAATAAGACCAACCTTAATTAGTTTTATTTATTTGTAAGTTAATTATATCTAGTAATTTAATTTATTAAATGAATGACCCTACTGAATAATATTTATGGCGTAATATTATTTAGTGTGTCTGCTTTTTTGTTTGAAACTGCCTTATACTCAACACATCAAATTTACTCTCCAACTTATAAGCTTAAGCAGACATTGAGAAGAATAGTTGGATTGAGAATCAAGGCAACAAATTTAGATGCTCATAAATTCAAAATAGTGCCCGTTACTATCTTCATTTTAATGGCTAGATAAGAGCATATCTAATAGTGATCTTTAATCTAAAGAACATCTTTTACACAATAAAGAGTATTTTAAACAATTTTTAAATATAAAGAGCGAAAAATTTATACGACTCAAAGTATTTTTAATCCACTTTTTATTCAACTTAAACTCTTTATTATAAAGAATGGTTGAAGAAAATAAAACTTGAACTCACTCTCCATTTCTAAATTATAGATTAGAGAGTGAGTTTGACTCTCTATATGTAGAAAGCAAAATTTACTCTTTATCTAAAATATAATTAATGCAATTCAGTTTTTCATACATATTAATAATTGATTTCGTGTTTTCTATTTAGTTTCTTTTTTGGAAAACTTTTTTCTTTTTTTTTTTTCCACAAATTGCTTTGATGATATAAAATAAAATGAAGAGTGAAATATAAAAAGTCCATTGGATTTAAATATATTTATTTACTCTTTATATTTAAGAATTCTTAAGATACTCCTTATTACTCAAAATATGTTCTTTATTTTAAAGAACATCATTGGAGATGCTCCAATAGACTCTTCATATTTTTAATCTTCATTTTGATTTATCCAATGAATATTAATGTTTTATCACTAAAAATTAATGTTTTAAAGTTTTTCAATAAATCAAATAGTTGTTGTGGGATGAAAGAGAAAAACATTTTCAATAAACAAAGCAAAAAATAAATATATATCTATTAATATCTTGTATAAGAATTTAAAATAGTTAATGACAATTATAGTGGAGAGTAAAGTTTAATTTTCTATATGTATAGAGTCAAACCAACTCTCTACTCTAAAATTTTAAAAAATGGAGAATATATTAGACACTATTTTTTGAATTGACTCTTTAAAGTAAAGAATTTTGCTCAAATAAAAAATTTATTAGAGATGGTCTAATACGATTGTATCTAAAAATAATTAAGAATTAAGGATTAAAAAAGCATTAATTAAATGGTCAATTATTCAAAATGATACCATAACTTGATGGATGATATCTTAGCAATGTTTTTTTAGAATGATATTACAAATGTTATTAAAATCAAATTTGATATTTTATTCATAATTTTATTAATTCAATAAGTACAGTTGATTCAATTTAATAAAAAAATATTATATTTTAGAATATAAATATTATATATAAAAAATATTTAAAGAAAATATTATTTACAAATAAAAATATAATTAATTATAAAAATAAGGATATTTCAAATATCTAAAATTAAATAAAATTAAAAATTTTAAATTTTAAATTTTTAAATATTGTATAAAAATGACATAGTTTTAATAAACTGAGTCAATTCGATTAACCATTTAAAAAATTTTTGATTAGCTTTAACAAATTTTTGACTAATCTAACATTTTTTAGTCAAATTGATTTAATTATTTATTATGAATTTAATCATTATGCTCAGTCATTTTAATTTGATTTTCAAAATACTAAATAAAATCACTTATAATCCTATATTAAAAATATGTATGAAACATGAAATATTGAATTAAAATTGATAAATAAATTATTTTATTTAAATTTTAAAAAATATTCAAAAGAATTACCATATTTGCATTATGTACTATTCTAAAGTTGAAGAGTTGAAAGTTTTTGATGCAGTGTTTATATCCTAATTGAGAATCAAATTATTTTATTCTCATTCAAAAATTTAGGAACTGTTTATATATATATATATATATATATATATATATATATATATATATATATATATATATATATATATATATATTCTTTTATTGTACTGCACTTTTGTCCTTCCCTTGGCTTCGAACAGCTGATATTCGGGCTCCTTAAATTACACTTCGTGCAGTTACGCCAATTTTATGCTGATGATGATGATCATCTTAATTCAACTCCTCAATCGATGAAAACTTTCCAGCAGAAGAAGCGCTATCCTCACCCGCCCTTGATTCTCCTCGCCCGCATTCTTTTTCTTGTTCTCAGGTTTCTTCCTCTTGGCCCCTTTTTTTGTCTTTCGGGTTTTGTTTGCGTTCTTGTCTTGGTCGCTGCTCCGCTGTCTGATTTTTCTCCTTAATTATGTACTCATTTGGTGTAATTTTATTTACATAGTACTGTTTAGGTTTCTTATGTTCGTTTTACAATTCTTTGAAAGGAAGTGGAGACTGTTTACTTTCTTTGTATTTCTTTCGTGCTTTATTGGTTCGAGACTTTTTTGTTGGCAGTTGTATTATTTGCTGTTATTTCAATACTTAAGAATGTAATTATTTGCTGTTATTTCAATACTTAAGAATATATGCTTTCTTTGAGGAAAAAAAAAAATCCAGTTTAATATTGAGAAATTTCATCACTATTGTTCATTGTCAAATGGGTAGCTTTCTAAACTCAAATTAGATGTAATCTAAAGTTCAAACATGTGAAATCAAATTGAAGTTGTAATCATATCCAATGCATATCTGTTTTTTTTGTGTTTTTGCTGCCTTAGTTGAAACTTTTTCTTAATCACACGCAGCAAGGGAGGGAGGGGGGCGCTTTTCTACTTTGCTGATCAAATTTCGCTTTCTTTACTGCATATTCTTGATAAGTCTGACAGTCTTATTTTCCCGTCTGAAATCTTTTATTTATTTATTTTTGTTTTAGCTGTACAATTTATTGCTCACATTGATATTGTCAAATACTTGCCTGATTGAAATCTCACTTATTCATTTAATTAGATTTTGTAATAGGGCTTATTGTTATAGTATGGCATATTTGAAGCTTATCATAGTCATCTTTCCTGTTCCCTCATGTTAGATTGTATCTTAATATTCAAACAGTGCTATTTTTCCTATTCCGACTCACTTTTTATTGCTTTTCTTTCTTTTGATGTCCATAATGTCCACTCACTCCAGTATAAGGGAATTTAAAATCCACTTTAAATGCAGTATACCTTTTTTAATAATCTAAAGCCATGCCTCTGTAAATCTTTGGTTTCTTTTCTGGGGTAAATAAAATGATATTTTCTTAGTTCCCAAAATGGGATCTAGAGCCATCAAAAAGCAATCAATTTATACCTACGAAAGCCTCATTTTCTAAAGGCCTTTTTGGTGCAGGTGTGCAAAGTTAAGTTCTTATGTACCTTTTAGTGTTTGCTTCAGATGCTTTCTAAGGAAATGAGCTAAATATCTGGTTGTTTCATTAACCGACCTTTAAGGAAATGCATTTGAAATACAACACAATATTATTTTAGATAGGTGTATAGAGAATAGTTTAAGTAATTTCATCCACTTCCCCCCAAGGAAGTGGCAGATACTGACCCTCTCCCTCCCCCAACCCCTCTCCTCAATAAGTAGTATTGAGGAATTTGATTTGTCAAAGAGAAGTTCAAGTTCCAGGCACCTTTGGATTTATACTTCCTTATGACCAGACACGATGTGCAATTGCACTTTCCAAAAAAATTGACTTCAAGACTTCCTTTGGTCTCCTCTTACAAAAGAGACAAAATCAAAATTCTGAAGTCTGTGATTAAATAGATTTGAGCTTTCAGCTTTCCATTTCCATGAGATCATTAATTGTATTTCAAATTTTATATCTAGATTCTAGTTGTTGTCTGTGGGATGATGACATCTGTGTAGTTGAAGTTGTCTGTGGGATGATGACATCTGTTTAGTTGAAGTTCTTTGGACATTTATGAATGTTTCCTATTGCTGAAATTCTGAGATTTTCCCCACTTTGGGATGAGGTAAATGATCTTTAGTGCACTAAATAGTAATATGTTTTTTGATGAATTTATTTGTTGTACTTAGAACAGTGAAACACCATATTCCCATAGAATAAAATTTATGAGTTTTGGTTTTAGGTAATGGTATGTTCATTTTTTAATGCACTGCTATCCTCATGTATTGTATTTTGAGTTAATGCTGAATCTTGATTAATTTTTGTTTCTCATCCTTTTCTTTATTAAGGTTTCTTTGGTGTTGAATATCTTCTTGTGCATCATTTATTGGGAGGATAAAATGGGAAGTTCATTTAATCCTCAAATTTTAGTGGAAAAGCTTGCCAAACTCAACAATTCGCAGGCAAGCATAGAGAGTATCCTTTTGATATGGATAGTGAATGAAGCTTCTGTTCCTATTTACATTGTTAATCCGTGTCTAAGGTAATTTTGTTGGCAGATTTCACTTTTATATATGGTCAGCCATGTATTCTGACAGTTGGATGGATAAGGACCTCTGAGAACTTGCTTTATTCACTTCTTTTCTTTTTAAGAATGACACACTGATCTCTCATGGAAAAAAAGAAACTGCACATTGTTGGCCTAGCAGGCAACATTATGATTATCTCCTTTTAAGGTTCTGTAAGACAAAAGCTGCTCTATGTTTAATGGCGTTAGACTCCTCCATGAGTTTACTCCTTGAATTGTAACACTGGTAATTGCATTTTTTCTCCTTGGTTGGGAATTGGAATGAAATCAATGTGTTTTATTTGAAGAATTTGCATAGTTTATGCTACCTCTTTTCTGCTTCGTTTATTTATTTTTTTATGCAATACATTTGGAACATAGACACATGTTAGCCCATTGCTTTTCTTTTCATCCATAATCTGCAACCTTAAGCAGGCAGTGATTATTTATCACTAATTTGCTATCCTTAACCCGCTAAGCTTTATCACATTGGTGTATTTTCCATATGAATAAAGCAAAGCAAGTTGTTGAGAGCTGGGACAGACAATTTCATTGTTCTCCACGTGAGCAGAGATTGGCTTTTCTGTATCTTGCAAATGACATTTTGCAGAATAGTCGGCGAAAAGGTTCAGAGTTTGTTGGTGAATTCTGGAAGGTTCTTCCAGATGCTCTTCGTGATGTAATTGATAATGGGGATGAAGCTGGAAGAAATGCCGCCCTAAGACTGGTACTTGATATTTACTTTACTGAATGAGGTTGTAAAAACTTCTGTTTCATTCTTCTTTTCCACATACGTAGATGTCCTAAAAATTCATCAATTTCAGCTGTTTAGGGTGCTATATCCTTGTTTTGAAATGACGTCAAAAGTGAATGTTATGTGGGGAAATAAAGAAAAAATGAAGCAATCTTATGTTGAGTTATTGGCTTACTACTTTGGCATGCTTTTACATGATTGTTATCTAATATGTGTTAATGTTAGGAGAGTAATGAACTCTATCTTCGGTGTTCAATGTTCATCATATGTAACTCGAAGGCATCATATAACAAGAGCATCTGATGCAAACATGAAACGAAATTATAGACGTTGAAATCTAACTTCAACAAAGTGAAGAAAAGTGTGATCATTTTGCCTTTGTGAATGATAAGCATGATTCCTATTGCCGTACATGACAGTTTGAATACAATGGCTTGATGGCTGTTGATGCTTTTGTGTTCTAAGAAATAATTCCCATGGAACATGTGCTCTTCAGACCTCTATCCTTCCCATTGTTGGTCTGCCTACTTGATAATCCAGGTAGATATTATCTTTTCTTCATCTTCAATTCGTGAGCACCAAAAATTATGAGTGTCATAGAACCATGGGTGATGTAGATGTCTGTACTGGATGCATTAATGTTGATTCTGGCTGAGATTATAGTTGTTCAACTAGGTGGTTCATACAATTAAACAACAAACTTGTTTATGTGTCTTGATTTTCTGATTTTTACGTGGTTTTCAAGTGCCTGGTGAACTTCCATATTTCAAATTCTACAAAACCTGTATTTTGCATCTGTATGAAGTGATGATATGATATTTCACATCCATATTCTTGGAATGGGACTACATTAATTGAAATTGCCAAGAAACCTAAGCTGCAAGCTAGTTGGATCTGTTGGCATGTATCCTTCCAATTCGTTTTCCAATGCCAATGATATCTAAAATTCAAAGTCATCCTCTTTAAACAGTCAATTATCAAAATCTGATTTGGGGTTTTGTTTGCATAATAAAATAGTTATTCTTTCTAGAAAGAGACCATTGCACATAATTTCTTCTATTCCTTACTAAGATGGTGTGCCTGATAGAAGGAGATTTTGGAGGCAGACAGAAGAGGGTCATTTGGCCCAGAGTTTGTCCTGTGTAGTTTTGCTTTTTTTATTTTTTTTGACCCTTGTTATACCAAAAAAAAAAAAAAGATATTGTCTCTGACAACAGCCACACAATTATGTAGTTTAGTTGTTTTAATGTTTTTGGTATTTTTTATTTTTTAACCGTTCTACTCACTTTTGTGTCTATAATTGCTCGGACCACAGGATTCCTCTTTTTGCAAGATATATAAACTCATATGCCATGGTCAAATACATGATAGATCATGATTATGAGCATCAACATCTTGAATCATTTATATTATGATATGATTAGCTTGATTTGCTTCTTATGATTGATGTATTTATTGTTTTTCCATGTAGATTGGCATATGGGAAGACAGAAAAGTTTTTGGTTCTTGTGGGCAAATTCTCAAGGAAGAGCTTGTCGGAAAGCAGCCAGATGGCAATAGAAATGGGAAGCATTTAGGGTTTAAACTGGTAAGTTGAATTGTGATGATTGAAATTTTTTTTTTCTGACAATTTGTTTTGAGGACTATAATCATCTTTTAATTTTCTTTCCTTGAAACAGAAGCAACCTGCTGGAAGCACATTGGACAAGATTATTTCAGCTTATCAACTTGTTCATGATGGTCAGTTGGATGAGGATGTTATAATAACCAAATGTAGGAGTGCTATTAGCTGTCTTGAGAAGGCTAAGAAGGAAATCGGTGGCAATATTAATTCAGGTAATTTGTCTATAGATGTCCTTACCTTGTCAAAAGTCTGAAATTCCCAAATAACTCTCTACGCTTTGTTTGCATATATGGTTGTTTCAATGTAAGATGTTTGGTAAACCTAAAGATCAAATGCTGAAAATTTAAGAGCTAGTATGCATGTAGAAAATTTAAGATTTGACTGAAAAAAAAAACTGAATTTAAAATAAATTTGTCACTGCTGAAATTCAAAAGTAAAAAAAAAATAAGTTATGAATTTGAATATATTAGTATTGTTGATGGTGATTGTGGTTATAATGGTTAGAAGTTGTAAAGGTGCTAATTTTGGTGGTCTCTAGGGCAAGAAATGGGGTGGTGGTTGACATCATGAATGATAGCTTGCTGATGCTGGTAGTGATGATAATGCTGGAAGTATATTGGTCAGGGGATTCTTTTTTTTTTTTTTTTTTGGGTTTGGGGGGAGGTGGTGGTGGTTGGAGCAATATTGGTCGTGGTAGTGAATGATTGTCCTGGTGCATGCAGTGTTTGTGGTAGTTACTAGTGACACTGATGGCATAGTGGTTTGTCTAATAGTTGTAGTGGAGGTATTAGTCAATGTGAGTCTTGTGTTGGGTATAGTGATGGTTATTGTGAGCGAGAGTCATGTTGTTGGATTCTTTTTTAACACATCAAGTGAAATTTTTTTACTCAACAAATTACTTGATTTTTTTCAAAATCAAGTGTAAAAAAATATCAAACACATTTTAATAATTAGGAGATGAAAAATAAATGTTATCAATCAAGCTCAGAAATTGATTGTCAAAAATCTCATTTTCAGTGCAGAACGTGTCCATTGAGGAACACTAGGTGTTGACTGTTATAATTTCTATATTTGCTTGCCAATGTGGACATGTTCTGTTTAACTGTTACAGTAAACAAGTTATATTTGCCTGTCAAACATATTCTATTTCAATATTTGGACATGTTTCATTTAACTGTTGGAAGACAAATAAACGAAAAGCATTAGTTTACCTCTCGTTCGGGGTTGAGAGCAGCCCAAGTGCACATAGATTTTGGCTGCCAACTCTTCAAATATGGAGACCTATTTGCAGATGAGACCCAGACATCAAGATGGCTTCATATGCTGATTTGTGAGCAAGTGGAGGCAAATAAACTACCGCCACATGTCCAGCTGCAAAACATGTTCTTTTTGCCATGCTTTCCATCTGTTATTCGCTCTTAGTCTAATTGTGTAATGCCCATCCTTGTGTTTTTATTTGCATTCCCATTTTAATAACATAAAGTTGTGCACTGTTGAAATTGAATAATGAATTTAGTAATGTATATTTGTCATCTCCCATTAATTGAAATGAGCTCATGACTTTTAGCTACAAGACTTTTCCTCTCTGCTTAGGCTCCATTGGCTTGCTTGTTAAAGTAATAAGCGCATATTAGTCATGTGTCTTGGAGACACCATTTATTAGTTGCTCTGAATCTGAATGTATACTTTTTGAGTTTATTCAATCTTCATTTGTTGGATATAATTGATTTGTCTGATCTGCATTCTATAAAAAGTCTACATTTAAAGTTTCCTAATGACCATGAGTTACTTACATTACACATTTCACCTGAGGTATCCTTCGTATTGAGCAGGACAATTCCACGGAGTTGCATTTTTGGACGAGCTGCAAGGGCAGCATGCTATTTTGAGGGACAGCATTGAACAGCTGACAGCCATTGAATCATCAAGGGCAAGTCTTGTGTCTCATCTAAGGAAGGCTCTCCGGGAACAGGTTTGTTAGGCAAACTATTTTATGGAGAGAAATGTTGTTTTCAATTGTCTAAAATGATTTAACATGATAAATATTAAAGTCGAATTAATTTTGTAACAGGAATCCAAATTGGAGCATGTTCGTAATCAACTTCAGGTTTGACATCTTGTAGATCCACTAATTAAGTTGGCTGTTGCCTTTTCTTATTCTTACGACATTGCAATAAATTAAACCTGGAATTAGCTCCCTATGAATATGTATGAATGGTGAATCCCAGGTGCCTGGAATCCTTTAAAATATGCGGAAAATATGTATTTGACTGTAAAGCACCAGCATCTGCTTAATAGTTTATAGCAGGACTTTTAGATCTTTTGCTATGATTTCTCTGAGAGGAGTGTTTTAGAAGATTATTGTAAGATGTGCTTTTAACTACTGCACATTAAATGGGTTAAGCCTCCAAGTTTATGACTAAACTTTTGAGGGCCCCTGGTATTGAAGTATTGATAATTAATCCTACATCAGTTTCATGTGATCGATATCTGGTCTCATTGGCAGTTGATAGGATGTGCTTTGTCTTCCCTAATATTTTATCTTATAGACAAATTAGATCTCATTTTCCCTAATATTTTGTGCACTGAAATTGAACAATTGATTTTGTAGTCATCTGTAATGTAGTCATCCTTTATTTTAACTGAGGATTAGAAGTCATTGGCTTTGGTCTCTCCCCTTGAGCGAGTACTAATACATTCACATTGATGAGTTTATTAGTTCAGCTTCAAATATATTTAATTTGAAAAGCAAGTTACAAATTTTTTATTGGTTTGCACTCCTGATAACCTGGAGTATGATATTGTTTTTTGCAATGATTTTAATCATGTCTCTCTTCTCACTTGGATACTCTATTGTTATGCAGGTTGCACAGTCCCAGTCAGAACATGCTAGTAGTGTGTTCCAGCAGTTGTTGCATCCCAACAATGTGCAGTTAACAGCTGAGCAAAGCTCAAAGGAAGTTAATACTTCCGTTGCACCTCAAAGCTTTATACCTGGAGAGAGGGAACAGTCTGCTCCAGCTATGTATACGCAGCAGGTATCTTTCCCTGAAAAAACTGGCCACATTGAGGAAGATCCTCGGAAGTCTGCAGCTGCTGCAGTGGCAGCAAAATTAACTGCATCGACATCCTCGGCCCAGATGCTTTCTTATGTACTGTCTTCTCTTGCATCTGAAGGTGTCATTGGAAATGCAATAAATGAATCATCTGCTAAATACCCCTCTGAAAAGAGAGCTAAGCTTGAGAACAAGCAGCCTTACATACCAACCCAGAATCCTCCTCAGCAACCCCTTCCTCCTTTCCAACATTCTGAATCCTTCCAAGTGGCAACCAACGGCCAGCAATTGACTCCAAATGATCCACCTCCTCCCCCATCGTCACCTCCGCCACCGCCGCCACTACCACCCATGCCGACATATTCAATTCCTCAGTACATGCAGACACCCGGATCAGTAAATGCTGTGCCATACAGCTACAGCATGTCCCAGCAACAACAGCCTTCCTTGCCTGGCTATCCATTTGGGACTCAAATGACAGGTATTGCTCCCTTTACAATGGCCCCAACAAATTCATACCAAACTTATCAGGGTTCAGATGGTAATTTACACAGCCAACCATCATCCATGCCAATGGCACCAATTTCCCGGCAATAGAATTTTTGAAGGCTTCTTGCAGTGGAGATGGTTTTACCGGGGAAACCATGTGACATTCCATAAACTGATGTAGCTTTTAGTTAACCATGTAATTTTGTTTAATATACATCATTAGATTTGCACAGAGTAAATGGTTGTAACTTGTAATTTTAATTTTAATTTAGCACTGAAAGAATTTCTTTGGATTGTTCCATTGAGAAAATAGAATTTGAATTTAATTTTTTAGGCTTCTGATTTAGCCTGCTGGTCGAAGATTTGTGACTTCATTTCCTATTGACTAACATTGCAGTGCCAACAGTTCTTGTGGGATTTTTATTGGTCTTATGGGATTCCTATTTGTGAGATGCTGCGAGTCTGATTAGACTGGATCTAGTGGACCGGTATGGTTTTGCCCGCTGAGAAGTTATGACCATAGGAATGGCAGTGCGCGAGCCTCCCAGTAGGTTTTGGCATGGCTTGGGATTTTTAGTTAGGATTGAGGTCTCTTATGTTTATATGAATATAATTGATTCTATTTGCAAGTTAAGATTTATTTTTATCATCTAACAACCCATTTTTAAAAAATTTCAAATTTTATTTTAAATAAAATTTTAATTATATGATAATTAGATCTTATAAATATAATCAGTCATATTTATCCGAAAGTAAAAGAATCTTAATTCCTCCATCAAGTTATGATTAGGATGAAAATGGCCATCCCTACATTGCGGCGCTCATGATGAGGCTATTTTTAAATATATCAACATAGGTTTTTCTCAAAAAGATGTTATGAATACATAGGATTAGTTTTTGAAAATCTTACCAGTAACCATCAACTAAAAAGACCCACACCTACAACTTTCAAAAAGAAAATCAATCAACATCAAAGCATCAGACGAGTCTGATAGTTACTACGTTCCAAAAGCTTTGGAACAGCCATATTGTGATTTTCGGAGTATCTTTTATTCCTGGCAACTTGGAAGTGGGCAAGATTTAATATACGTTGGAAGAATATATTTAATTTTTAAGAAGATTGGATCCTGATGGCATTTGACTAGGACTGCTTCATCATGTCCCTCGTAATTTTGCAATGCAAACACACCTTGCTACTGTTGGATACACGTTCTTCCCTTGATCACTTCTCTATGAAACTAGCTTGCCTATTATCATGAAATCAGAAATTGTGAAAACACAAACACAAACTATAAATGTTATCAAGTTCTCCACAGCTTAAAACAGATATATCATTCCTTTATGCTGAAAATTGAAGCAATGATCTCATTGAGTTGAATTTGATTTAGAAATTTTCATATCATTTCAAGTTTTGATTAGAGGTGAATAAAGCCGAAATCTAAAAACTAAACTAAACTAAACTAAATCATCGTTCAATTCGATTTAGTTTGGTTATCTTTGTGTTCTTTGGTTCGATTTGAATTTTTTAAAAATAAAATATGTTTAGGTCTATTTGATTTTGAGTAAAATTCTTTAGTTAAGCTAAACTGAATCATGAGTATAATATTCATTTGTAAAATTATAAAATTTAATATTTTAAAGAGTATTTTATGCTATTTAATTAATTTATAGTAAAAATAAATTATTTTATTGGTATTTATGTAAAATATGAGTATATTTTTAAAATAAATATTTTAAATATAAAATAATTATAATTTGATCTGAAAATTTGAAAAAAAATAAAAATTGACACTTAAATCGAACCGAATTAAAACAATTTGATTGGTTTAATTTTGAGAATTTCACTTTTCAATTTTTTTTAATTCGGTTGGATTTGGATTCTTATATTATGGACCTTTATCTATATAACAACATAGATCAAGGGTTCATCATAAGTGAAAAGAAAAAGTTGCGCTTCAAAAAAAAGTTAGAAAAAGAATACGTGAAACCAAAGATGCTTCAAGACTAATTAAATTTTTTATCATAATTAATAATACCCTTCTTTATTGTTTTTATCTTATTTCATCAATTGTTTTTCCTAATAAATGAGATTTTTATTCCACAAAAATCGATTTAGATACATATAATTTATTTTATGTTATATATAGTATATGAATATAAAATAAAAATTATAAAAAATAATATAATAATAAGAAACATATAGTTGTATTAAAACCTTCAATTAAAAATAAATAATACAATAATTTATGATTACTTATAATATATTTTATATTTAGTATATAAATTCTATAGTGTTTATCAATTTTAATATTACAAAAAAATTGAAAATATCAAAATATTTAACTATAAAAAATGAATCTATAGTTTATAAAAAAATAAATCTACAGTTTATGTCAAATAAACCTACAGTTTACAAAAATGAACATATAGTTTACAAAAATAAACTTATAGTTTATATCAAATGAACTTATAATTTACAAAAAATGAACTTACAGTTTACTGAAAATGAATCTATACTTTATACCAAAATGAACCTACAGTTTACAAAAAAACAAAACATACAGTTTACAACAAATGAATTTGTATATGAGTATATTTTTAAAATAAATACTTTAAAATATAAAATAATTATAATTTAATCTAAAAATTGAAAAAATAAAAATTAACAATTAAATCGAATCGAATTAAAACAATTTGATTCAGTCTAATTTTGAGAATTTCACTTTTCAATTTTTTTAATTCAATTGGATTTGGGTTCTTATATAATGGATCCCTGATCCATGTTGACCCTTGTTCATGTAGCAACATGAATCAGGAGTTCATCATACATAAAGAGAAAAGTTGCACCTCAAAAAAGTTAGGAAAAGAACACGTGAGACCAATGATGTTTTAAGACCTATTAAATTTTCTATCAAAATTATTAATACACTTATTTTATTTTTTTTTTATCTTGTTTCATCTTCTGTTTTTCCTAATAAATGAGATTTTTATTTCACAAAAATCAATTTAGATACAAATAATTTATTTTATGTTATTTATATATTATCTAAATATAAAATAAAAATTATAAAAAATAATATAATAAAAGAAAAATATAATTGTATTGAAACCTTCAATTAAAAATAAAATAATATAATAATTTATGATTACTTATAATATATTTTATATTCAATATATAAATTTTATAGTGTTTATCAATTTTAATATTATAAAAAAATTAAAAATATCAAAATATTTGATTATAAAAATGAACTTATAGTTTACCAAAAATAAATAAATAAATAAACGCACAGTTTACAAAAAATGAACTTATAGTTTACTAATAATGAATTTTTAGTTTATACTAAATGAACGTATAGTTTACTAATAATAAATTTATAATTTATACAAAATGAACTTACAGTTTATAAAAAAAATCTAGAATTTACTGATAATAAATTTACAGTTTATACCAAAATGAATTTATAATTTATAAAAAAATAAATATACAATTTACTAAAAAATGAGCATACACTTTATAACAAATAAACTTGTATATTTAAACTAATAAACCTACATCATGTAACAAATGAACTATAAAAAAAATATAAAATCTATTTAATAATATTAAATATAAATTAATATTATATTATATTAAAAATAAAATTATATTAATATAATAATATAAATTATATATTTTATTTATATACAATTATTATATATAACATAAATTATATAATTATAATAATATAATATAATTAAATAATATAAAAATAATTATATATTAATATAATTATAGATAATATATAAAAACACACAAAATCTCATTTATATAAAAAAGAAAAAAAGAAAAAATTGATTATGCAAAAGAAAGAAAGAAAAAGAAATGAAAAACAAAGAAAGAAAGAAAGAGAGGTGCACGTCTCTTTTTTTTTTTTTTTAATTTCTGCTTGAATCTCGCACTTGTTATTCATATTGCTTTATGGACATAAGTTTATGATATAATTTCTCGTTAGATTTTGAACCTAATTGACAGTTAACTCACACCTATTTTGACCATTTTGGGTTTGCTTCTAGCATATCCAAAGGATGCTAGAGGTAGCTAATCAGGCCACTTAAAAGGATGAGAGACTCCATTTCTAAGTATATGGACTAAATTTTAAAATTAACTTTTGAATTGTTTCAAAACAACAACCAATCATGACCTACTGCCCTATTTCCTAAATAAAAAAAAGATGTTGCTCTCTTTTTACACAATTAGGACTTTTATTGGTTTAATTATTTTGTTAGGATAAAATACTAAATAAAATTTTGAATTTATTTCAAAATAATAATAAAATAAAAAGTTTTCATTAAATTTACCCATAATCTTATATTATTGCATTTATAATATATTATTTCATTAAAATTATCTCTAATCTTGTATTATTTTATCATAAAAGTTATTTTTCGTCAAAATTACCTCTGATCTTATATTATTTTATCATAAAGTCCAAAATACTAACTGAGAAAAGTGCATATATTATAAACATAATTTAAATGATTTTACTCTTTCATCTAATAATAACAAATATAGAGAGAATTGAGTTAAATATGAGTATAATGGTATGTAAAATATTGCTAAAAATTTTTATTTTATAATTTAATATATTATTTTTTGAAAAAATAATTTTAAATTAATTTAAAAATAATAAAATAAAATATTTACTTTACGAAAAATTCTTGTGGGACAATATATATTATATTTTTTAAAAAATTAATTTTAAATTAATTTAAAAATAATAAAAATAAAATATTTAATTTTTGAAAAATTCTCGTGGGACAATGAGTCATTGTGAAAGTATGAGGAAAATTCTCTTCAACACGAGGGTAAGATAGAGGATGGTGATAATACTTGTTCTGTTCACTTTTCATTCTTAAATCAATGTCTTTTTCAATTAATATTTTAAATTTTTATGACAAAATAATACAATATCAAAGGTAATTTTGACGAAAAAAGATTTTTATGATGAAATAATATAACATCAGGGGTAAATTTGACGAAATAATATAAATTTAGAGATAAATTTAACAAAAAAATTTATTTTATTATTTATTTTCACTTTAAAATAAGTTCAAAATTTTATTTAATACTTTAGCCATTTTTTTACTTTTTCAACAGTTGCTTTTCCTTGACTTTCTTTTTCAGTCCCACAAAAGACTTTATCTATACTACTGTACATCTCAAAAAAATAATTTATTCATTGGATATTTGAATTGAAACATATCTTAATCATTAGATATTTGGATTTAAGTATTTTCTCTTAGGTTTTACCATTCTATCTTTTTAATCTCATTCTTTTATTGGTTTCTATTTATATTTTATTTGAAATTGAATTTATTAACTGATCATTAATTTGATATAAAAAGTAGTAATTTTTCTTAATATTAGTATTTATTATTGATTTGTTATTGTGATTTTATTTTGATTAAATATATTTTAGTTCAACACTTTTTAGTGAAAATCATGTCTAATAGAAAATATGATAGTGGATATCAAAAATTAAGAAAAAAAAAATGAAATATTAAATAATTTAGGCTTCCTCCAAAGTCTCACCTCACGCCTTAGATTCACTTGATCTGCCCCTTAGGGTTCAAGTTACTCCCTCTTTCAAACTTTGATAGACTATTTTTTCTTTTTAGTCCATTGCAAAAAAATAGATCATTTTCTTTTTTAATTGTTAATTTAATGATTAAATATTTAAAATATCCTTCATTAGTTAACATAAATATCAACACTTATAATTAATTTCTATTTCTTAGAAATTTGAAATTGTAGATTACTATATAAAAAAATTTTTGAGTTCAATGTAAAATTCTTTTTATTTAGACTTCAAAAATTATCATCTTCATTATTACTCTTCTTATGAGTTGGCAAGTCTAACATATTTAAATTATTATGCATTATATCAAACAAAATCTACTGAGGATATTTTAATAAAGAAATGGTTAAAAATAATTATATTAATTGAAAAATCTGAATTTCTTAATCGTTGTGCAAGTTGAAAATAGTCTATCAAAATTGGATAGAGGGATTGCTTTTTCCAAAGAGTTCAAATCAGATTTTCAAAGTAAATCATAAACTGCCACCTCTAGAAAATAGCTCCTTTCTTTTTTTCATCTTTTTATTTTATTTTTTTGTTCTCCTACTATTACTAAAACTATAATTATTGTTGCAATAAAACTATTCAATATTATATTATTACAATTAGATTCCAAAATGAATATGACTTTCTTTAAAATAAAAAAAAACCATTAAGAAATAATAAAATTATAATAATTAGTATATGAACATAATAGTAAAAAATAAAATTAAGAATCAATATTAGAGTTCACAGATAATATTCAATAAAGTTTATTGTACATTTATATTTTTCATTTTTTTTACTATTTGGAAAAAGGATGTTAATGAGGTTTGAACTCAATGTTTATTGTTATATAGTTTTAATGTTTACCATTAAATAGTCATTTCACTTTTAGGGTAAAACATAAATTGATTATTGATATGAAGCAAGCTTGCACCTTGTGTTCACTTCCTTGGAAGCTTGTGTTGGTAATATTTCTTTTTCCTCTTATATATATATATATTACACACACACATATATTACTATTACTATTACTATTTATGATATTAATTTTATAATTTTATAAAAAAATTAAAATAAATTTTAAATAATAACAAAAAATATAACAAAAAAAGAAATATATATATATAAACACATAAAAATGTTAATGTTTGATACAAATAAATAATAAAACTAATCAGTTGATGCATCCTCCGGATCGATGATAAAATCATCAGTGATGTCGGAGGGATTAGATGCAATAGAAGCAGTAGCAACAATAGTAGTCGGTGGCTGAGGAAGAGGGGGAGTGAGTGGCATAGGTATCTGCGGATGAGAGGAAAAAGGCATCCCTGTCTGCTGGGATACGACACATAGCCAATCCTTCATAGCTCGCATTCGTGAATTGACAAAGTGGACGTAGGCGTGATAGGATGTGATAATCTCATCCACTCGTCTCTCGACCTCTTGCTACAAGTCCTTGACAAAAGGAGATGGAGTGGAAAAAGTGTTAGCATCAGAGGACTCACCATAAAAATGAAGGGCCTATCACCGGTACCATAGATCCAACCCTTCACCTGACCCTCTACTGCCAATAGGAAAACCTTGCACTTGTTAACATGACTAGACTCATCAAATCCTAGAGGTGGCTGCGACAGCTACGCATTATATTCGAAATTACTATCCTGCATTTTGTAAAGTATGAGATATAAAAATATTAATTATTGAAAAAATAAAATATAAAATAAATAAATTATGACTTACATTAATTGCTCTGGATCATGTATCAATAAAGGTCTCCATGTTATGTTGCTTCGTGTATATATACATGATGACATCAACAGACTGAATCTCTCATCCCAGCTGTTGAACCTGTTATGAAGGTAATGAAAATATGAAATTAAAAGAACAACTTTAAACAAATAAATAAATAGTAATTTATAAATGTAAAATATTTTCTTACTAGTCATCTGAAGTGCTCAGAATGGGGGATAAAGCCTTATGTGCCTAGATAGACCTGAGTCAGGACCTCCTTTCTCATTTCGTTTGTTCAAGCTAGCCTAGAGAGACACAATTTGAGCATGTGAAGAACTCTACTGAGTCTATCAGTGGTCCCAAGCCTCATCAAACACCTAAATTTCCTTACCTTTATGCTTCAAATTATGAAGCATATCCTTGTACCTCAAAACAACCTTCTTAAAGAAGGTTGTTTGGACTAAGACATCAATCGCTTGTCCAACTGAAACTGCTTCTGTATAAACAATAAACACAAAAAAATTAGTAAATAATTAAAAGTTATTTTAAAAATATTTAACTTAGAATTATAAATATTACTTACCTTAAACTTCTCATAGTATAAGGTTTTCACAAACTGTGGAACCTTCTTTTAAGTGTAGCCATTATGATGAATCTTCTAATTGAAGATCTTCTGGCATGCACAAGAGCATCTATCAGACGAATGCAAACTACATAAAATTGAAAATAAAAATTAGTTAGTGTTATAATAAATAAGATAAAAAATAAGAAAATAAATAGAAAATATAAAAAATAATTATTATATACCTCTCATACTGTAAAGAAATATGAGGTTATAGCTCAAGCGTTGGAACTGTATATGCGTCATCTTGATCTATCGGCATCGATGATGTAGATGGAGTTGAAGGAGGATTCTGAGTAGGAGATGGAGCAAGGAGTGTGGCTGAAGGAGGAGTCGAACCTATGGGCATAGCCGACATTAGGGGAAGTCCAAGCATCAAAGTCGGTATGTTGGATGGTG
The DNA here is from genome assembly GCA_949677035.1 of Omphalea diandra. Taxonomy (NCBI): domain Eukaryota; kingdom Viridiplantae; phylum Streptophyta; class Magnoliopsida; order Malpighiales; family Euphorbiaceae; genus Omphalea; species Omphalea diandra. The sequence goes on along the minus strand of CATIWR010679542.1, from coordinate 10,184 downwards.
GAAGTGGTGGCATATAAGGCCTGCGATCACAAGTACATCCTCTACCTGGCATACTGCCTCGGGACAATGTACCTGATTTGCTAGGTACACTACGTGTCATCTGAGTGTACATATAAAATTATATATCTAACATAATATATACATAAGAAAATTTCTATTCAAATTTATGCATCAATGTACTTAAAAATTAAATACATTGAAATTTTGACTTACTCTGAATCATCATCTTAAAAATTAAATACATTGAAAATTTTGACTTAGTCTGAATCATCATACTTTGTATCACCTTTAGAAATTATATATTTTGATGATTCAGATTCTGGTTGTAGCTTCGTTTCATCATCAAACTAATTATCTTCTTCATCATTTAATTCAATGAACGACAAACCCAGATCATTTAAAATTTCTAATGGCTTCTCCGTAATTTTTATAAGAGGTAAATTTCATTCCACATCCTCTTGAAATGGAGCTTAAGACGATGTCTTAATAATAAATTTATCTTTTATTTCAACAAATTATCGAGCTTTTATTTTGAATACTGCCCACTAATCAACTTTATTTCCCATCATAAACTAAGATAAGGAAGATAATTCACCTGACAACCTTGCATCGTCAATATATAAAGGTTTGTATTTGTTAAACCTGCGTTTGTGGTTGATATCGACAAGATTATAATTTTCATGCACTCTCATCCCAACATTATGTGTCGGATCAAATCATTCACATTTAAACAAAATAGTTCTTTTGATTGAAAGTGCAAGATACTCTAACTGTAACACCTTGATTAGTCGATCGTAATAGTCATATGCATTTTTACTATAGTTCGAACCCTTAATACTTACTCCACTATTGATTGATGCCCTATTGAAACCATATTTTTTAGTGTGAAATTTGTAACCATTTATAAAGTAAATGAGATACATAGTCACACTGCGTAATGAACCTTTTGCAAGATCTATAATAAATTGATTTGTGATTCCATTAGTTGGATCATTTGCCCAAAAAAATAAAATAACTTATTATCTACATTTGTAATATAATAATTACTCTTATAAAATTTACTATTGTAATATTTGCTAAGTTATGCTCACATATGACTCGAACCAATATTGAAATTTTGTCTTTAACTTTTTATCAATATCATCGGTGGATTTATTGAAAAAAGTATGCTTTAACATGTCAATGTACAAGCTTCATAAAATTTGCACAACATAATATTAGTTCTTGAATATTTGTATATCATATTCAGAAGTACACAATAAAGAGTTGAAATAGAATTATAACTTGCTTGACATATTCAGTTACTTCACGATAGTTCAAAATAATATATATTTGAGCTGCATGATATTCTTTGTCTGTCAACATTTTGCTTTTAGGTTTGTCATATGGTCTACTTGGATGAGTGAATATTGAAAAACTTCATAGAATATTGGATATTTCAAAGTTTCCAACATCACCATTTCAAGGTACTATTTTATACTTTGTATACACATGCGATTCAAAATAATATGAGCAAAATGATGACGCTTCTTCACTATTGAATATTGTGTTTTATGTAAATATCATATGTCTCCACACTAATTTATCATAACATTTTCAATTCTGCAATCATTGGTTGCATGAATACATTCAACTTTTGTTTAGGATTGTTAGGTCCTGAAACTAGAACATAAATAAACATATATTACTCCTTCATACACATCTAGGGTGGCAAATTATAAGGGATTAGTATAATTGGCCAACATGAATATTGTTGTCTAAATAGACCAAAAGGTTGAAACTCATCAGTACATAATCCAAGCAAGATATTTCATATTTCAAACACAAATTGTGGATTCATTCTATTAAAATACTTCCACGCAGGAGAATCGGAATAATGTTCCATCACACCTTCATTTTGTTCATGCTCAGCATGCCATCGCATATACTTGGCAGTTGCTTCAGACGTATACAACCTTTGCAGTCTTGGCTTTAGAGGAAAGTAATACATCTTCTTATATGGAACTTCTTTTTTAGATGTACTTGATCCTCGAGACATGCGCTTATATCTAAGAAAATCACAAACTTGCAGGTCGTTAAGTCACTTACCCTAATATAACATAGCATTTTTCTTGCAGCAGTGAATCTTTTCAAACGAAAGTCCTAAACCTTGCATCAATTTCTTGGTGCTATAAAAAATATCAACCATCATATGATCCTCAGGCAACAACTAATTGTATAATTGTAAAATATCATTGTAACAACTTTCAAATAAATGATGCTTATATTTGATATTCATCAGTCATGCTACTGAAGATAATTTGGAATTTTTTTTGCAACCAGACCATAATTCCTCATTAGCTGCATCAAGCATATCATACAACTTCTGAGACATCGGATTGAGAGCTTCACTCATTTCACTCCAATCAAACTTTGGCCTAGCTACATCCAGTATCATATTATGGTGTGCAATAGGTTATGATTCACTTAGACATATATTATTGGTTAGAAGTTCAGGTTTATCTGTCGCTGATGTTCCAGAACCACACACTTCACCGTGCAAATACCATTCATAATACCTAACAACAAAACCCCTTTGCATAATATGCAACATTACTATATTAGGGTCCAAATAATTGCGATTTTGACTCTTCTTACGACTACACGAATATCTAATTTTAATTTCATCCATAAATGTAGGTTGAGATATTACAAATTGAATGAAATGACTCACACCTTCTAAGAATTTTGGATGTAATAACTCATCCTTCAGCTTATAATACAATCAATTCCTATATGATCTCATTATAAAATCTTGAAAATTTCAATGTAATAACGTAATTAAACATATACATATAATATTTTTCATTTTAATATTTTTTGTGCTATTTTTCAATTTTTTTAATATCTAATATTATATTCTTATCTTCCCTTGCTTATAAGATAAGAACCTAATCTATTTAGAAATTCATTGTCATATAACAATTTGTCATAACAAAATAGTTCACATAACTACTGAAATTCAGCAACTTCTCGCTACGGTTCTTCTAGTGTACCAAAATGAAAAATGGTTTCCAACATTTATTATTATGCACTAAAAGAACATGTTTGGAGATACACATATGAATTTACCAGCAATATATATAGTAAATTATATTATATATAACAAATTATATTAACAATAATATTTTCAAACTATTCACTTTTGACAATTCAATGTCATTCTCATCATCAAATAAGAATCTCACAAAACTAGTATCTAAGGTTATGCCAACATGTTCTTCTATAAAATTTATAGAAATTTCAATCTAATTTCCTATAAATTACATATTATTTTGGTATTGTCCTATTCAGAAAAATAAAAAAAAATTCAAATAAACAATAACTCCAAGCATATAATATTAAAACATAAAACAATAAATTTTTATTTTTGCCTAATAATCTTAATTTTTTATAAACTTTTTGCATCTATTCTATGTTTTAGATATTATTATTTTATCTTAGCTTTAAAATTTTATTTAATTTTTAGAGATATTATTATTTTTAGAAAAAATTTGAAATTGATAAGAAATATTACTTATAATTTAAACACTTTTTGTTTTTGTTAATGGCCAATTTGGGATAATACAATGTTTGTATATTTTCTTATATTTTAAATTTTAAAGATATTTAATTCAATTAAAATTTTGAGTCTTTTATGATATTTGTGATATCCTTTTAATTTTTATGAAATATTTTTTTATTATTTCTTAAATTTTTTGAGCAAACTTAGGATGAGTAAATTTTTTAGATATTTTTTACTTTTTATTTTACAACCATTTAAGTAATTAATTTGTTTAATATTTTTATGGCATTCATAATTAAATTTTAATTTGTAGAGAATATTAGTTATATTTTAAAATATTATTAAATTTTATGAAATATTTTGGAACATTGTAATTTCAAGAATAATTTTTTATAGACCTTATGTCATTAATTGTATTATAAAGTTTTTTTTTTTTTTTGCACTTCAAGGCAATATAACTTTTGTCAATTAACAAATTTTTGAACAATATTATGTTTTAAAATTTCAAGCAATTTAAGTAACTAATATCTTTTTTACATTTACATAATATTTTATTCAATATTATTATCTCATTATTATACAATTTTGTATAATTAAAAATTTATTACATATAAAGATACATACATGCATATAAATATTTTTACACATACCAGGTATTCAATGAAAAATATATTTTTCAACATAGAAGATATTTAACAAAAAAAATATAAATTAAATACTTACCTCTTGAAGCGCAGATATATCAAACTCTATAAAAATAAATTTCAACCTACGTACAAAATGCCAAAAAAGAATATAAATGACACATATCAAAAAAAATTATATAATTTTATTAATTTAATTAAACTACACAAATTAAAAACACATTTAAACTTTAGTGAATTTATAATTTCTAAAATTTGATAAATTAAACTAAATTACAATTACTTACTAAATTTTATTATAATTTCAAAAATTTCAAAATTTTTCAAATTAAAGTAATTTACACTTAACTTATAAAAATGTAATTAAAAATTTTTTAAATTGCATTACATTACTCCATTTAATTACAAATTATCAAAATTTTATTTTTATTATACTTAAATTTCTAAAATTTCATTAAATTACACTTCAACTATATATTAAATATTACTACAATTTCTAAAATTTCATAAATATAATTAACTTACTTAAATTTTTAATTGAAACTTCAAAAATTTTAAAAACTTTCACTTAAATTACTAACTTTTATTAAAATCTCTAAAATTTAGTTTTTATTACACATAACTTCATCAATTTTTATAAAATTACATTAAAATTAATCATAAATATTGCTAAAATTTATAAAATTTTCATAATTTCTAAAATTTGATTAAACTATATTAAAATTTGATTAAATTAGATTTAAATTACTATATATAATTAAATTACACATACATTGAAATACACTTAAATTTCTAATTTTTAATTTAATTATACTTAAATTAATCATTAAATATTACAATTCTCAAAATTAATTAAATTACATATAAATTAATAAATTTCATTAACTTATTAAATTTATTAAATTTACACTTAAATTACTAATTTTTTTTACATATTTTAAATTACTAAATTTTCACATTTAACACTATAATTTCTATTAAATGAATACAATAAATTATATAATTTACCTAAATTAGCCTATCAAATTTCCAATATTCACATTTCTTAAAATTCATAGATTTTATTCATAATTTACCTATCAAATTTTATAAAATTCACAGATTTATTCATAAATTTAGCTATCAAATTTCTAATATTCCAATATTTATAAAATTCATAGATTTATCAAATAATAAAATTCATAGATTCACCAAACATAAAACAACAAAATTCACATATTCACATTTCACAGAATTCACCAAAAAATTTCACATATTCATAAAACAACAAAATTCACTAAAAAATTTAAAATTCATCAACTCCACAAAATTCAAAGATTTATAGATCCAACAAAATTTATCAAAATAATTATACAATACCATAGATTTCAATATCTCAAAAATTTATAAAAAAAAATCAAAATTTTATTATTCACAATAATTTTACAATATTTCAAAAATTTATTCACAATTTACAATATCTCCATATTCACAATGCTTACAAAATTCTCAATATTCACAAATTTTCCTATTCAATTTCTATAAAAAAAAAAATAAAAGGAAACTAACTAGGGACGAGGGGGTGGCAGTGTTTGGCTTTGTCAGTAGAGGCTTCTTGCGGTGGTTTCACCAATTGAGGTAGTGGCAACGGTGACAATAGGCGAAGCAGGGGGTCAGTTATTCAACAACAGCAAAGGTGGGTGAAAAGGAATTGAGAGAGTGAGAGCAATGCCGGAGGAGAGCAGATGGAGGATTAGGGAGAGAAGGAGAGAAGAGAAGAGGGAGAAGGAAGGGAAGAGGAAGAGGAAGAAAGGAAAGAAATCGTCCGACGGATTTTTATTTAGTATTTATCGATGAAATATTGGAGGAAAATGCCGAGTCATTTAGAAAATCCGTTGGTTATTTATTTTTATTTTCCTACTTACTGAAAGAATGCCTATGGACAAATAGGCGTGTTGATTTTTGCGTGCCTTTTTATATCTCTCCGTCGGTGGTTCTATCGGTAAATTTTGACTTCAAAAAGTGGCAACATTATTTACCGACAAATAAATTCTATTAGTGAATTTTTGACAAACTTCTGTCAGTAATGGGTTATGTTATATAATTCATATTTTTATTGAGTCCGTCATTGATCCGACCGTATCTGTTGGTATATTTTACTTTTTTTATAGTGAAATTGATAGATTATCAAATAGATTCAAATTTCTAATTTGAATTCACAAATAGATTCAAATTTCTAACTTTGTTCACGCCTTTACACTCCCTTTGTAGATCAATAATTAACTCTAACTTGATGATCTTAATTACGTTAGATTGGATTAGAATACTCCCATGCTTGATAGGCAGAGAAAAACAATACTACTGATTATTCAACATAATCATGCGTATAAAGAACTTCTTAGTGAAAGGAGACAAGTTATAATTGCGATTACCAATGCAATAAGGAAGAGTTTGGTCTGCCATTACGAAGTAGAAATGGCTGTATCATAATGGATTCAACCCTCAGACTTGTAACCGTATTTATTGTTTAGTCCAAAAATTAAAAAGCAAAGATTAATTATAAAATTCTTTAAAAACATAAACTAATTATAATTAGGATTATTAAACAAAATTGGCCGACATGCAATGCATTAGCCTATCATTTTAGCGGATGCCGTGAGCACACCCACTATAGCGTCCCCGGCTTTTTGAGGCGACATGTTTCTATTTTGCCTTTAACTTCCCCAACACTATTATGCACACCACGTTTTTTCTTACTTATTTAATTTGCTACAACATGTGCAAGCATTCACAAAATTTATACCTCATCACGTACTTACTTTCTTAACTTCTTTTCATTTCATTTCTTTTTTTGAAAATAATTTTATTTCTAATTTATGGTTAATGAATGAACATGATCACCATATTTTTTTAATTTGATAAATTGTGTGTGTTTTTGTTGACATGATCTTTTAGATTTAATTGACAGTAAAAAAAATAAAGATTAATAAAAATTTATGTAATTTTTTAGATTTGATAAGAAAGATTAGAATTATTCTCCTCTAGTAAAAAAATAAATAAATAAAGTATGTGGTAATTGGTTAGCGGGGGATTCAAAGTGGCAAGTTTATGTGATTTAATGGGACTAGTGATAAAATTATTCACATTTGTTTTCTGTGAAAATTCAACAACAACAATAATAATAATAATGAAAGAAAAACAGTGGCCTAATATGTATTGGTTCTTTTTCTTTTTTTTTTTTTGACATGATATTGGTTCTTTTTGTTTAATAATAATAATAATGGACTTGTAGTTTCAGCACATGACCAGCAGTCAATGACCATCAATAGTCAAACGTTAACAATTGAGCACAAATAATTAAAGAGAAAATATTTTATACTGAAATGTTAAGTTATGATGCTTTTGCGGTTTTAATAATAAAAGAGATAAAAATTTGATAGCAACACATCTCAGTTTATAATTTATATATAGTCGTTTGGATATTTTAGAATCAATTTATTCATCAATTAAAATTAAATTTATTTTCCAAAGTAATTTTAAATATGTATTCTCAATATTAGAAAAAATTATGTTTCTCTCGATATTAATATCATGAATTGTGCATAAATAAGGAAAAAGCAAATTCAATAGAAATTAACATTTTAAATTTTTTCTTTGTTAAAAGAAAGTTATTTCACTGTGTCAACATCAATATCTCCTAGTTTAGTCTAGTGATAAGAATAAAACTAATTGAAGTAAATGATATATACTTGAAATTTTATAAATATAAATCCCTTTCCATCACCTCCAACAAAAAAACATATTTATCAAATTCCCAAATCACAATCATACAAGTTGATTAGGATGCTAAAATTTGACTTTTAATTGCTAATCTAAATGATCACTAAGTCTGTAATGCATATGCTTTCTAGAGTGCTTTAAAGGCACTATATTAGATTTTTTTTTTTGAGAAAGCACTATATTAGAATGTTAAAACTTAACTTCTAATTGCTAATTTAAATGATCACTAAGCATATGATGCAAATGCTTTCTAGAGTGCTTTAAAGACACAATAAATATAATGATTTAAGGAACTTTTAATGATATATAAAAAAATTTTTAATTTAATATATAAAATAAATTTTAGGTGTAACTAGTAAAACATATATAAAATTGCATAATATAATATATTTTAAGTAATATTTTCAAATTTTATATATTAATTCTACATTTTAACATGTAATATAAAAAACATACTATTTGATTTTTTTTTATATTACATTGCTGAAATTATATATTGAGATGAATGATTCAAAAGCATATGTTGTAATGAATAATATGTCATTTTTTTATAATATAAAAAATCTCTACACATAAGTATTAAATCTATTAAAAATTAGATATCATAACGAATCTTATGTTAAATATAAATTCTACATCTTATTATGTATTAAAAAAGTAAAATATAGGATGATATTTTAGATATTAAATTGATAAAGTTATATATTAACGTAAAAATAATTCAAAGTATATAAATAATATTCAAATTTTCTAATCCAATAAATAAATAATATTTTAATTACAAGTTAAATAATTAATTACATTATTTATTCAAATACTCGTAAAATCATTTATTATTTATTTATTAAATGAATATACTTTCTCCATTCCATATTAACTGATTTTTTTTAAAAAAAAAAAAATTATACTAGTCACTTTAGAAGATTATAAGATTTTAATGATTTTTTTTTCAATTTTATCCTTATCCTTATTAATAAATAATTAATACACTTAATTTGAGTATTTCTATTAGAAGGACAATTTAATTTTTGTATTTCTAAAATGTAAATTAATAATTTTTTAATTTATGTGCAAAACCAAAATTTAAGTTAATATGAAATAGATAGAGTAGTATGATGCATTTAATGCAAGACACTTTAGAATTTATTTCTTATATAATTATCCATTTAGGAGCAAAATTGTGGTTAAGGACCCCTCACAATGCCATATGTGAGATAATCTTCTTATTCAATATTCTTTTCGTTTCATAATCGATATCCTTTAAAATTTTTGTACATGTATCAAGAATTGTATTTAATAAATGTTATTATATAAATAAAAGACTATATTATTATTAATTAATTATTTTATAAATTATTATATATTTTAAAAAGAAATAATTATTATGAAAAAAATAATTAAAAAATTAAAAAAATTAATTAATATTTATAAATAATTATAAAATATCAAGTATTAAAAAACACAAATTCTTTTCTAAAAAACATCTAATTTAGATAGACGAAAGTGTAACCTACGTCTATTATTATGTTTACCTCAATTGGGCAAATGAAATCGAGTGGCATATGCTATTTCTATCTCACTCTGTTTCCCTATAAAAGGGGAAAAATGGCAAATTTGAACATACAAAGATCTGCGGACGAGATCACCCGCTAATCTAATTCCTACTAAGGCCATCAAGAAGAGCAAAAGAGACTGCCTTTGCAGCCATGGTCAAAGCAAATTGCGTATACTCTTAACTGTCTGATTCCGATTTTAATTACAATCCAACGGTTGTTGAGTTGATTCTTTAACGTCTTTTGACCAGATAAAGCGTAGGACTAAACGTTTTTTAAGCCTTTGTGACGCAAAAAAGGAAGCCCTGCACCTGCTACTGCTGCGTGCTTGTTTTGTTTATTATCCAGTGTGTTACAGTCCAGCTTTTTCCTTATGCAACGATTGTACTTGTGATTCTTCTATTTCCCAAATTACCCTTATTATAAATGCGTGTCCACAATTTTTTTTTTCACTCAATTTATTTGAAGTTAATTAATGTTTATTTTAATTATAAGGTAAACACTTAACTGCACTAATGTTTTTAAAATCTGATCAATCAGTGAATCGATAGATTGACTAATTTACAGTTCAATTGATTTGACTGGTTCAATTCAATTAGTTCATTAATAAATAAAATTTAAAAAATACTATTAAAATAGCTTTTAAAATTCTAAAACAATTATAATTATAATAATTAATAATAA
>CATIWR010679379.1:0-10845 GCA_949677035.1 Omphalea diandra | reverse complement strand
TAATGCATATATATTTTTAAATTTATCATTCATACACAGCTTTTCATCAAATATTTTACTTTCCCGTATTCCCTTGATCAGAACAATTAGATAATAATAACTTTCTCAGAATCAGCTTTTTCCTGTATTTTCCACGCCCCCCCCCCCCATCAAAAAAAAAAAAAAAAAAAATCCTCCTTAATAAATAAAACGTGTAACAAAAAAGAAAAACAAGTGAAGAACTAAATACAAATTGTTTGAGAGAGAAACCTTTTATTTAATCTACACTACCCCTTTTGGAGATGTCATACGTAAAGGAAATAAAATTTGCATGATAAGTAGAATACTTGCTATTGGACATGAGTGAGAAAAGGCCCCCAAAATCTAAGTCAACATTTCTTTTATGACTTGGTTTACTTAATAATTTTTTAGAATTGCTGGAAAATCTAATTCTCTTCTCAGCTTATGGCAAAGGAACTTAGACAAATTTGACTAACCTCTCCTGTGTTTAGACCCAGGCAATGCCTTCTGAGTAGCAAACCACTGAGGATCCAACTTCTCGATACCTTTAATTTCAAAGCCAAGCTTTTCAACTAATAGTGAAGAAGATAGAGTGGTTCCTGAGGCACCCTTACTGGTGTTGCATATCTCAACAGTAACAAAAATGGAATCACCCGGTCCATATACATCTTTATCAGTTCGTAGTTTGATTGTGAGTAAATGCTCACTTCGTGTATTATCTGACAAATTATTAACCTTATTTGAACCAAAAAATGAAAATCGAGGTGTTGACATTTAACCAAATATGATACTAAGCTTTTCCTCAACAGTTCCTTCTGTTCTTGTTCGGGTTATTATCCTGCAAAAAGAAGAGCCAGAAAGGAATATCACAGACTTAGGCAACATAAGAGGAACAAATCCTTAGTGTATTGAGATAAAATTTCAACCCATAAAATAATTATTAGCATTTCATCAGATTTCGACCAAAAAATAATCTTTGAAATTGGAATAAAAACTACTAAATCATAAATTTCAACCAAGTAAAAAAGGGGAGGGAAATTACTGGTATTTGTACCAGATTTGAATCCTTCAACCTGTAAAATCCCTAAAATTGGAATATGAATTCATAGCCCGATTGATACATTCGTCAAATTAAGAACACAAACCAAACAAATAAACAAAGTAAAAAAGATATAAATAAATCGAGGAGTACCCAGACTCACTCTTAACTGCAATTAAGCTGTTTCGTCTGCATTGAGATACTTGTATGATGAACTTAGTGAAGAGTTCAGAGTGAAGAAGTGCGTGTGTAGAAAACCTGAAATTCTTGGATCAACAATTGAATCAATTGACTAAGTGATTTATTGATTGTAGCGGGGAAACAAGAATGGGAGCAAAATCGAGAATCCCAGGAATCGAAAGGAAGTACGATATAAAGAAAAACGAGAACAAGGAATCCAGTTGAAAGGAGGTAAAGCTGTGTTCCTTTCTCTGTTGTTGCAGAACTGCGTTGATGGGGTTCTTTCAAATTGAATCTGATGCAGCAACCTCTCGTAGTTGGAAGCAGAATTTTGAGAACTGGACCGGACGAGTCGAATCAGTAAAACTAAAAGAATTAATTACTAATTCAATTTGTTTCGCGAAAATACTTTTTTTATTTTTCTTTATTTAGTGTATAAAAGAAAATGATTTTTTTTGTGTTTTTAAAGCTTTGATAAATTTATTCAATTGAAAATAAATCATATATTTATTATTATTGATTATTTTTAACTATCGATTATCCTTAATTATCGTAGACCGACAGTGATTACCGATAAGAAATGAAATTCATAAAAAAATTTTATTTTAATATATTTAAATACTAAATAATAAATAATATAAATATAAAATATTTATTGTCTAAACTTTATTATAATTTTATAAATCAAAGGCGAAAAAATTTTAAAAATTTTGTTTAATTAAAAATTCAGTAAAATAAAATTTCAAATAAATTTTTAATTATATAAAACACGTAAAATGTGAATTTAAAATTTTACAAAAATTATAGAATTTATTTATACCTCGTAAAATTATGAAAACATACAAGATCATAAATCTGAGTCACTGAGTCTTAACTATTGAAAAAACTTAAAATTGCAGGGAAAATTCGGTCAAGGAATAGTTTCATACAAGTCACTAATCTAACGACCTAAGCTCTAATAACTTTAGAACTACTAACCAATATTTTTTAATTACCTTATGAAGTATAAGGATAAAATCAAAACTTTTATTTAGTTAAGATGTTTTAGAGAATAGTGCACCCCAATAATCGAAAGATACACAATATGGGAAGACTGGTTTATCTATCCAAGAATTAATAATCGAGCTAGAAAATTTGAATTCAATCCAAATAAATTTCTAGAAGTAGACATGTCTTCATCACAGCTTGGAAGGATCAAAATGCCCATTGTTCTCAAAATTTACAAAATTCCATAATGATATGTTCAGAGTATATAAACTCTATTTGCAAGGGACGAAATTAAACTTCAAAGTTGAATATGCTGTGTGCTATAGAAGGAGAAATCATATCATAAGAGCATCTCATTATTTTATACAAAATAAAAGATATAGAATTCTCTCTCTTTTTTTTAATCAAGATAGTTGTTGAAAATAAAAATGTTCTACATTGAATAGGTTTACGAAATAGAAAATAAATATAATCAAATGAGTTTCCATATCTCACACTAACTCAAGTTTTTGCCGTTAAAGAATGACTCAAATTTGAAAACACAAATTTATACTAATTCTCTCCAAATTGCTCCTTTACGACTCAAATATTTAACCTTTATATTCATTCATGGTATTAGAGAGTAGGGTTTCCCATTTATGAACTTTAGACCCATTATCTATTTCTACTTTTAGTTTAGTCCCATTACCTATCCAATTTGGGTTTAACTCATTATTATCTATTTAATTTAAGTTTGATCAATTTATCCATTTCCTTATTGGACTTTATTCATTATTATTTTCTTATTTTGGACTTGATCTTTGTCAAACCGGCTAGTCAGTTGCTACTTAAAAAGAGAGTATTAAAAATAAAAAACATCTCACATTAAATAATTACAAAAATAAAAACTAAATAGTATAATATCAAAGAAGTTTCCATTTCACATTAATTTAGATTTTTATGGTTAAAGGATGACTCAAACTTAAAATACAAATTTACTATCATTCTTTCTAAATTACTTCTTTATTACCAAATTGGATTAGAGATTCTTCAGTAGTCACCAATCCTATATATGCTAGAGCCATTTGATTCCTTAATCTGACAATATTAGTATAAACTAGAGCCCATTTGATTCTTTAATATGAGTTAACACTTAAATATTTTATGGGTAAACTTCGATATGAGTTAACACTTCATATCTATAGCTAAAGCTGGATTTAAAATGCTTCATTGTGGAAGAATAACTTTGCCCATCCAAAATATTTTTTTTAAAAAAAAAAAACCTTCATTAATGCTTTATATAATTCAAAATATTAAAAAATGGTAAAATAAAAAAAAATTAAAGACTAAAAGTGCAAATTACAAAGTTCAGGGATTCAAAAGAAAAAAAAAATACAGAAGTTCATATACCTAGAAGCGACAATACCATTTGGATAGACCGCAAGCGCATTGCGTATCAGTAATGCCACTGAATCGACATGTCATAGCCGTTATCCCAATTGTTGGTGCGAAGTAAATTGGTTGGCGCCAATCTAAAGCATTCGTTTCTTGGATATTATATTAATCATGCTCCATAGCTTGGATATTACCAAATGATATGATATGAGTAAACTAATAATTCAATTTATTCTATAGTTTCCTATTCTTCTTATTATTCTTCTTCTTCTTTAAAGATTTTCATAGCAAGAAAGGAGGGTCCACATTTACATGATAATGTTTTAGGTTGAGTTGAGAGGGTTTGTCCACACTTTCAGTTTGATGGATTCCCTTGAAAGAATGGGTTTTTGCATAAAAAATCTGCCAATTCAAATCATTGATTATCCACATTAATGGGCTAACTTTCATTGGATTATTTAAAATAAAATGAAACTCAAAATTCTCTTTTAAAAGTGTGTAATATAATAGAAATCTATTGCTCAATTTTCTTCAGTCCCTATAGAAGATCTCTGAAATATCCTCTCCCTTGCTTCAGTTACCTGCAATTAAGATAGACATACCCTCTTCAATAATAGCAATGTTTCATTTTTTTATTAAGAGAGAGAGAGAGAGTTAGACAAATTAAGAACCTGTTTGTTCCAATCTGTACAAGCAGTGACATAAGAAAGAAGAATTGATTGCACCATTGATCCAGCTGCTATCCCAATCCAAAGTCCTTTTCCTCTTAAGTGGGCTACAAAACCAAGCGCTGCACCCACTGGAAGTCCTAATAGGTAAAACGCACCTAGATTAATGTAAGCTCCTATATGCTGCCATCCACACCCTCTTGCAACACCTGAGCCCAAAGAAAGCTTAATCCTATTTATGGAGATTATTTTAAAAAAAAATTAAAACGTTGTGAAGATTGTAGTTTTCTCAATATATTGACTGAAAACCAACTCAGCATACCATATGAAATGTTAAATTAGCAGAACTAACCAGAAAGGACTGCTTGTAGACTGTCCATAATAACAGAGAGACAAATCAGAGGAGCCATGATTGCAACATAATCGACAACCTGCTTGTTATTGCTGTATGCATATCCCATGATATGCCGGCAAAAGAAGAAAGCGCTGCTAACGATGAGTGCCTCTGCTCCGGCAAGACAAATCGCAACCATAACAGCTAATCGAGCTAAATGAGGATTTCCAGCCCCTAGTTCATTAGAAACCCGCGTGCTACAGAAAGCATTACGTACGCTCAGATTTTTAGTTAATGAGTTGAAACATAATTTTTAATGAATAACAACTAATAACTTAATGACTTGAGCATCAGAGAGGACATGCCAAGAGACATTCTGATGTCTCATTTAATCGTTCTTTCCTGCATCTAATTAAGATGCATATTTGAACTGTACAATCTAACGTAAATTACTTTCAGTGTCATCAATTATGCACAAATACATGTAGCAAAAAATTTCATGTTGAGAAAAGCACCTTGCTGCAGCTCCAAATCCAAAAGGTATGGTGAAGTGCAAAGTAGAAATTGTAAGGCTGACCAAAAAGAAGATACAAAATTTCATAACCAGAACCAGAATTAGCATATGAAGATTAATTCTCTAATCAGTTATTCATCCATTTATATATATATGCCCAAATGCAGATATATGAGGAAAAACACACCATATTGAAAGCACAGAAGTTTCCAACTTTGGATTTGGCAGAAGCCCAGAAAGCAAAAGTAGCAACTCCATCGACCACCATTTAAGACTACAATTACATTTAGAACAAAGTTTGTCAAAGGCAATCAAACAGAGGGGGAACCTTAATATTATTGATTGAAATGAATGAAGTTAGAATTACCAAACCATCACAGCTGAAGGAACTCCAAGGCGAAAGAACTCTTTGATGCCATGAAACGCATCTTTGGACAATGGAGCGCGAGTTTTCTCACAAACTAAAGAGCATTTAACATACAATCCAAGTAGTGCTACATTTAACCAAATGGATAAAGTGAAGGCTAAAGCTGTACCCTTATATCCTAATTCTAGCTTATATACAAAAACCCAACAAGAAATTGTATGGAAAAACAGAACGAAAAGAGAGCTAAAGAGCATCGGAAGAATCACAGTTTGAGTCTGAAGAAAACGAGTTAAGGGTTTCAGGATTGCACTTCCAAACAATGCAGGGATTAGCCATATTGAGTATTTACAAGCTTGATGTGATATTAAAGGGTCTTGGCCTAATAGAATAAGTAATTTGTCCGTGGAGATCCAAATCAGGCATATTGGAGGACAAATTATGATAAGAGAAATGATAGCAGTATAAGTATAGGTTCCAAGTTTGTGATATTGTTCAGCTCCATAAGCTTGACCACACAAAGTTTCCAATCCCCCTGCCATTCCTGACTGCATATCACAGTTATTATCTCAGTGTCCAATTACTGTAAGACAGAATGCAAGACCAGAACTGAGATATAGCACGTGCTTAATTGAAATAACTAAAATGACACCGGAAATTAATAACTAATACTGAAATATGATAACCCAGTATAAGTTCGTAGTTAACTTGAGACCTTTTGATTCTCAAGACATCAGCCTTGGCTTAAATACCTCTTGATTCGCTTAAATTAGAAAAAAGGAAACTTACGAGAATTCAAAGGCAAAAAAGCAGAGGAATAAAGACTTACAAGAAGACTGAATCCAATAACATTGGTGAGAGAAGTAGCAATAGCGACGCTGGAGAGGGGGAGCTGACCAAGATGTCCTACCATTATCACTGATACAACTTGCAGGAGATACTGCAAAACCGAAACTGCCACCATAGGTGCTGCTATATAGCTTTCTTTCTTTAGCTCTTTCAAGAATCCATCCCATGTTATTATCCATTTCCTGTCTTCGTTTGCTGCCTCTTCCATAACACTCAACAATACTGAACCATGCAGTGTTTTCTTGGAAATGCCCAACTTTTATACAAACCTATAGTCAGACATAAGGTTTAATAACAACTGGCTGTTTCTCCAACATACATATTAATATAAAATATAAATATCGTAAACGGCAGCGATCAGCGTTGATAAGATGATTCTTTTGTTTTATTCTGTACTCGTGAATGTGACTGGCGGACCACTACTTGGTGGATGTACGCGTGGACTCCTTCATAAAAGGAGTGGCAAATGGCTAAATACATCCAAAGGCCCTTATAGTTTATACTTTTATGCTATTGAGTCCTTAAACTTTCATTTGTACTTTTAATCCCCTTAACTACTCAGGTCGTCCATACGTAGCCCATCTGCTAACAGATGTTAGGAAACCAAAACTCACGCAACATTAAGAGAGAGTAGGGCATAAAAACACTGATGCATGGATGCCAAGTGGGAAAAAAAAGAAAGGACTCTATTGATGTGTAAATTGGTATATCAAAAATCTTAATCTCCAATATTGAAACAGATTTAGAAAGAAAGAAGAGTTGTTAATCGAGAATCATAGTGACAATTTTATTTTTTAAAGTTGAATTGGCTTTAGGTTTGCCATAATTGGATTCTAGCTATCTTATTACAACCATTATTTAACAAATCATGATGATCATCCATGTTTCGCAATGCGAGATACAAGGCCAACGTGAGAAACGGGATAACATCTACACCAATGCTAACAACAAGCGCAGTTGATGCAACATTTTGGCCCTTAATTGGATTAGCAAGAACAACAAGAAGATTGATAGAAGAAGAGTTGTGATGGTAGTATGGTGAAGGTTAAAAGAAGCAACATGAACAACAATAAACATCCCCAGTTCAGGTAAAAGAGAATAAAATCAATGGGATATATTATGTGTATGTAGGTGGTCATGTGTAAGTGAAAAGGGTGGGGTAAAATTTATAGCTTGACTTATTTCTTTGTCTTTACTAACTCTATTCTAAGAATTTTAATTATTTTTATTTATCTTAATAAATGCATTATTAAATATAAAAATCTGTTATCATTAACAAAATGCACTTTTTTTTTTTCCTAATTTGACTCTAACGAACCACAAATACACACACACACACACACACACACACACACACACACACACACACACACATATATATATATATATATATATATATATATATATATATATATATATATATATATATATATAATTGTTATCAATAAAATCTTATTAGTAGTAGTTTCACACCACTAAATCTATTAGTTTCTTAGTAATTTTTTTTTCATTTTTTGTCACATTTTTTATACTTTCATTAGTTGTCAAAGGAAAATATATTTTTCATTTTTTGTCACATTTTAATACTTTCATTAGTTGTCAAAGGAAAATATATGAGTATCTTTGACATATTATTAGAGCTGCAGTTTATATCATTTAGAATGTATTATATTTTTCTTAATTTGTTATATTTTTGTGTCATAATAATTTGCAGATCAGTAGATTTTGATTTCATTTATTTCTTATATCTTTTTATTTTATTATATTACATAGCTCTTTTTCATATGAGAATACGAGTCTTTCTATTATGAGATATGAGTGGATCCCTCTATGAGATGCTTTGATTCTCTGTGTGTGGAAGTTTGGATATTTTTTTGTCGATGACTTATTTTTTTTCATTGAACTCGTTAAAAACTTGTTTGTGTTATAAATAATAATTTTATATATTTTATTAAAAAATTTTAATAATTTTTTGAATATGTTAATATAAATAATAATATTTTGATTTGGTTTGGATGTGATTTAGTTCAAGTTAAACTAGTTCAATTTGATTTGATTGTCATTCAATTAATTTGATTTGAGTTACTCATTGAATCATTAAAATCAAACTGAATTAAATTAATTAAAATTTTAAAAGTAAAAATTGAAACCAAATCAAATTTATAAAAAAAAATAACTAACCAAATTATTCAATTTGATTAATTATTTTTTTTGTTTAAACTTAGAATTAAACACCCTTCATAAAAAACGCTTGCATATTAAGAAAATATTTGATATAGATGATGAGTTAAGCTAATAACTATTTTGATAATATATATATATATATATATATATATATATATATATAGAATCGAAGTAAAAATAAGTCAAAATGTTGATGTGACAAAACCTTTTAAAATTAGGTTTTGTATATGTAGATGTGATAAATTATGGTTAAACTATCCAACCTATTTGATAAGTATCTATATAAGACTCTCAACTCTAACTCTTTTAATGACAATTTATTCATATTAATTGAATAACTCTCAATATATGTCTTATCATTTTTTTTGTATTTTATTATTTTCTTTTAAAATCTTTACAGTTACTAAAAATGCAATAACATATTGATTTACACGATAATTATATGTTTCTTCAACAACCTTAAAGTATACATTCTTTTTTTGATATTACTTACAATAATAAATTACTAATAAAAATAGCAAATAGACATTAAAAATTAAATATAATATTTTAAATAATAAATAATGTCTAATTTATTGTATCAAATATATTATTAATATTGAATTTTTTACTTTATATCATTCAATAAACGTAATAAATAAGAATACTACTAAAAAATTATATAATTATATTTTAAAATTTTTAAAAAATAAAAAATAATTTCAATCCATGCAAAACACACAAAATGTTTGACTAGTTTGATAATAAATGAGAAACAGCTAATAACCGCTGATATGAATATTTTGAGTGGGAGAAAATGAACTTTTCTATATGATACAGATGTGCAAGTGTTATTAATATTTTTAATTTGGAATTTTGCACTCACTGATATCAATACTTTGAGTGGGAGAAAAATTATGTCTTTGAGATGGTACAAATGTGCAAATGCTGTTAGTGTTTTCACTCATCATTACTTTTTTGCAAGAGTCCTTACTCATCATTCTTTTTTTTCTTTTTTTTAAGCCTATTCTTAAAATCAACTATGTTCCTCTTTTCAATTATATAAATGGTATTGATGTTGGTCTAAAGAATACGTCAACTTACATCACTTATATAAATGGTATTTGTTATTATATAAATTTATTTCTTTATGTAATTAAATTATTTACAATTAAGAAAATAACAAATTTAGTAGTGTTTAAATTAATCTTTAAAATAATTGATGGTATTCTTTTATATAAAGTTATTTGTAATTTTCTTAATCAATGTTTTTGTTGTATAGCATAATAAAAAAAAATAGTAGTATTAGATTATAAATTTTAAAAGTGAATTATATTTTTAATGATCTTTTCATTTATTAACACAAACAATTAACAAAATTTTACCTAATAATAATTAATGTTTTGCTCTTTGCCTATAGTATAATGTTAAAAGATAAATGAATACTGAAATTTTATAGATATAAATTAATAATTATAGTATTTATAATTTAAAATTATATTTTTTAAGTATATATGAAAATAAATTATATTTTATTTTTATTTATTTAATTGAATATATAAAAATAGTAATAATATATCTTTATTAATTATTATAAATTAACAACAACTAGACATAATTTTCTTAACATTTGATATCTATCAACTATTAATTATCCTTTATGGTCTTTTTTCGTTTCTCTCATTCTTCTTCTTTTTCCTTCATCTCAATTGTTGTAACACGGTTTGGAGACCTTTTTTAATCAATTTTCCAGGAATCAACTTCTCTTTTTCCTATTTTTCTTTTATAAAGTCTAAATCTATTTATTTTTGAGTTGTATCTGATATTTTTGTCCTTAGATATTGAGTTTTGATTTGTTTTTACTATTTTCTTAAATATTTTTTAGATCTACTCCCTTTCTAGATAGATTCTAACTTTTTATTTTTAAATTTATTTTATTTAGTTGATCTTGAGATTAGTTTATAAAATTTCTATGTCCTTCTTATGTGAGAGTTTTAGATTTATTGTCATTTATATATGACATTTTGTTGTTAAAATTATGTATTTTTAAGATTATATTTAGAATTTAAATGATTTAGATCGAATTTGCAAAAAAAACTAAATAATCGAATAACTTTTTGGATCAATGCACCCGAAGGCATGATTCAATGGCAACAATAATGCAAGATTTTTTATTTTTTATTTTAAAAAAAACCAAATCATGATATGATGGACTAGTATGTGAGACCTACTTTGGTATTGTAAAGGAACATACGTGTGCGCGCGACACACACACAGATTATATATATATATATATATATATATATATATATATATATATATATATATATATATATATATAAATCTCTCTATTTTTTTTTTTTTATTTTTTTA
>CATIWR010679264.1:0-15679 GCA_949677035.1 Omphalea diandra | reverse complement strand
TAAAAACATAAATGTTACTTTGTAATATATGTGTTTTCTAAAAAGATTAAATAGTTATAATTTCTATAATTTATATATTTTTTTTTTTTATATATATATATATATATATATATATATATATATATATATATATATATATTTGGGTATTCGGGAAGGGGATTTACATTAGTAAAATTTAAATCTATCGTCCATTCTAAATAGTTTTATGTTACCACTAGTCTAAGTATTGCAAAAATGAGAAACACAGAAATGAGAAACGCAAAAACGAACACGAGAAAACGGTATTTTCTAAAAATGTAGGAAATGAAACGTGAGAAAAATGTGTAAATATAAAAAAATAAAAGGACATATCTATAAATATTTTTTTTACATATAATAAACATTGAAAAAACTAATTATGAGATCATATAAAAACTAATGTTAGCAATAATTATCTAAATCAATATTAATTATAAAAAATAAATGAAATAATAATAATCAAACAAATAAAAAATAAATATTAATTGTTTGTAGGTTTCATAACCAAAATTAATAGTAAAAAAGAAATGTGTCTCCAAAGTGAAAGTATGTTTCTTAAATTTTTTAAAATTGTAGTTACGTGTCTAAAATGTTTCGGGTAAGTTTCGATGAGTTTCCTAAATAAAACATTTCTGAAAAGTGGAAACACTTTATTTCAAGAGTTTCTATGAATCATAGTCATTAGATTAAGACACTGGTTTCTATAAGAGTTTTGAAGACACTAATTTATATAAGATTTTTGAAATGTAATAAGTAAATGAATTGAAAGAGTGTTTTGAACTGCATTTATATAGTTAATAATGGGTGATATTCTTAACATAATTTTATTAAGAGAATGAATCAAATAAAATGTTATTATGTTTAATTTAATTTATTTTTTAATAATAACATTAATACAAATAAATTTCAGTATTGTGATTGTGAAGAGAAAGGAAGAGCAACCTTTATGTTCTCTACCTCATTCGAAGTTGCGACTTTCATGATTAACATAGCCTCCTCAAACGACTCGATTTATGAATATGTAGTAATCGATTACTGTAGGTATTACCACTAGAAACACAATTTGTTTGTAGCTAACATACAATAGAAAATTTATTGTATGAAGTTGGTGCAAGACGTGGTTTCATTCCAAAGTATGAATGAAAGCTTATATTGATAAATTAAAGTTATTGTGAATGAAAGCTTATATTGATAAATTAAAGTTATTGTTTAATTTAATTTTTATTTTTTGAAATTAAGTAAGTTGTGGTTAGTATGCTTGGTTCACACATCGTTTGATGTGTGAATTGTTGTGGAATAAGAGTAATATTTCACCCATCAAACTCACCTAATAAATTTATAGGTGAATAAATAGTAAAAGATTGTGCTGAAAAAACCATATTATAGGTTAATTCCCATAAAAGATTAGAGAGGTCACAAGCGGTCCCACTTAAAACCCAAGTTTCTTAGTTAGAATCACTCTAATAGTAATTTAACAGCACAATATATCACTACAATTATACCCTACAAAATAGCTATTGAAAAATAATGATAAAAATAAAAACACCAGAATTTAATGAGGTTTGACCAATTATGCTTACGTCCTTGGACATTATCAAAATTATATTTCACTAAGAAAAAAACTACAAAGTGAAATATTACAGAAGAGAGAGAAATATTAAAAATTGCCCAAGAGATGAGTAGACAATTTTAGGATGATTAAACTGAAGGAATTAAGACTCTATTTATAACAAAAAAACTTTCATTCCCTTTGTTATTTCCCCAATATGGGATATTGAAGTGAGCTAACATAGTCAACAAATTTTCACCTTGGTGAATTTCAACATTTTAATCTCTCCTCAAAAAACTTTTGATAGTGTCTCTAAATTCAACATCAAACTTTAGCAATATTGATCAAGTCCAAACAAAGTTGGAATTTGATCACAATGACAACTTTTGTCATCATGTCAACAAGATTCTCAGTGATATAAATTTTTTGAATTCTAACTCCACCTTCTTCTATAATCTCTCTCATAAAGTGATATCGAACACCAATGTGCTTTGTCCTTGCATGATAAACTTGATTTTTTACTAATTGGATAACTCTCTTACCATCACAATGTACTTTGATGTACTTCTGCTCAATTTCGAGTTCACCAAGCAACCCTTGAAGCCAAATTGCTTCCTTTACAGCTTTTATGATTGCCATGTACTCTATTTTTGTAGTAGACATAACAATTGTTGACTGTAAAATAGACATTCAACTAACTGGTGCATTTGCAATAGTAAATACATAACTAGTAGTTAATTGATATTTATCCAGATCACCAACATAATCTGAATCACAATATCCATCTACACACTGACTGTTTTCCTGCTCAAATATTAATCCAAAATCCACGGTATTTTTAATGTACCATAGAATCCATTTCACAGCTTGCCAATGCTCATTTACTGGACATGTATAAACCTAGTCACAACCCCAACTGCTTGTGAAATGTCGAGTCTTGTACAAACTAAAGCATACATCAAACTACCAACAATACTTGCATATAGTACTTTTGACATGTACTTCCGTTCTGCATCGCTCTTTGATGACATAGAGGCATTCAGCTTAAAATGAGGAGTAAGCGGAGTCCTAATAGGTTTTGTATTTTCATTCATGCCAAAACTTTGTAGTACATTTTTCAAATATTATTTCTAAGTCAAACAGAGCCTCCTCGATTTTCTGTCTCTGGTAATCTTCATGCCAAAAATCCTTTTTGCTTTGCCTAAATCCTTTATTTCAAACTGCTTTCTCAACTGAGTCTCAAAATTTCTCATTTTCTGTTTAACTCTTTGAAGCTATCGACATATCATCAACATAAAGAAGAAGATATATGAAGGATCCATCTTGTAGCTTGTACAAATACACACAATAATAGTATATGCTCCTAGTGTATCTCTATTTTATCATAAACTTGCTAAATTTTGGTACCACTGCCTTGAAGATTGCTTTAACCCATACAAAGATTGCTCAAGTTTACACACCAAATTTTCTTTTTCAACAACCTTGAACCCTTTTGGCTGAGTCATGTAGATTTCCTCTTCCAAGTCTCCATGTAAAAATGCAGTTTTTACATCCAATTGAATTAGTTTTAAATCCAACTGTGCTATTAGAGCCAACAAAATTCTAATGGAGGAATGTTTCACAACTGGAGAAAATACCTCATTATAATCAATTCCCTCCATTTGAGCGTAGCCTTTAGCCACCACTTTTGTTTTATAGGTAATATCATCTTGGCCAGAAAATCCTTCTTTCTTTGCAAAGACCCATTTGCATCCAATTGTTTTCTTTCCCTTTGGGAGACTAGCAAGTTTCCAAGTCTGATTCTTATGAAGCGATTGTATTTCTTCATACATAGCAATCCTTCACTTTTCTTCTTCTGAACTTTGGACTGCTTCAATAAAAGTGGCAAGTATGTCATCAGCTACAACTAGAGATGCATGAGACACTATATTAACAGAGTGACTAGCCAATCCTGTTAATTTCTTATAAGTTATCATATCAGCAAAGCGGTTAGACATTTTATGCATCCCCTCTGACCTTCTAGATGTACTTGGCTCAAGTTGTGAAGAAGTCCTTAAACTCCTTTTCCTTGATAATCTTCTTCTACAGTAGGATGGGTCTCAATACCTTCTTAATCTGCTAGGATTACTATTATCTCAAACTCTACCTGTTTGGGAGTATCATCTATTGCTCAACATCGACTTTTTTCAATATGGTAGATTCATCAAATGTGACATCCCTGCTAAAAACTATATTCTTTATCTCTAGATACCATAGACGATAACCTTTTTATATCAGAGGTGATCCCCATGAACAATGTTTTTTTTGCTCTTCGATCCAACTTTGACTCCTTAACATGGTAGTATGCAGTGAAACCAAATACATGTAAGGAATCATAATCTGTAGTAGGCTTTCCAAACCATTTCTCTAATGGCATCTTTCCATCAATAGTAATAAATGGTAGGCGATTGATGAGGTGGCACGCATATGTTACAGCCTCAGCCCAAAATTCTTTACCCAACCCAGCATTGGATAATATACATCAAATTTTCCCCAGTAATGTTCGATTCATGCATTCTGCCGCAGTATTTTGTGTTTGTTGTAGATCTGATAGTGAAGTGTCTGACAATGCCTTCATTTTCACAAATTTTCTCAAATGGATCGCTTCTATATTCTTTACCATTGTCTACTCATAAACGTTGAATCCTTTTAGCTTATTTGAGTTTCCACCATCTTTTTCCATTTAAGGAAAACTCCTAACACTTTATCCTTTGTCTTCACTGCATACATCCATACTCTCCGGGAAAAATCATCAACAAAAGTCACATAATAGTGTTTCCCTCCTAAAGAACTAGTTTTGGAGGGACCCCAAACATCAGAGTGAATATAATCTAAGATACTTCAGTATTATAGATTGTTGTTCCAAATTTGATCTTTGTCTACTTCCCTTTGATGCAATGCTCACAAAAGTCTAATTTGCAAGTTTATACTCCTTTTAACAATCCTTGCTTAGTAAGCAAATTCAAGGATTTTACTTCAGCATGCCCTAAACGCATATGTCATAGTTTAGTTGCTTCTGACTCTCGATCATCTATAGAAGTTGTTGTTGTTGTTGTCCCTATAATTGTACTACCTAGATAGTGGTACAGATTGTTATTCTTTCAAATTCCTTTCAATATCACACGTGCACCAAAGATAATATTCATCACTCCATTTTTCACTTTCACCTTGAACCCTTTTGAGTCTAGGATCCCGACAAAGATGAAATTTTTGCTCGATTCTAGTACATAATGAACATCTGTTAAGGTGATGATTAATTCATCCGCAAATCTTAAGGGAATTGAACTAATCCCATATGTTGTCAAAGGGATGTTATTTGTTGTGTAGACAACTCCACCATTTTTAAGTTCTTTAAAATCAAAGAACCATTTCTTGTTGGAACACATATGATAGCTACATGCTGAATTTAGTAGACATACATCATAAGAGCCATTTGATGATGTAACAAGTGAGTAACCTGACACTGCATCATCAATCTCAGCAACACTTGATTATGCTACAACTTTTCCTTTACCGGGCTTGCCTTTATTTCTAAGTTTTGGACAATCCTTCTTTCAGTGCCCTTTTTCTCGATAAAAGACACATTCATCTTTGCTCAACTTGGGCCTTGACTTGGATCTTCCCTTTTTTCTCATACT
The DNA here is from genome assembly GCA_949677035.1 of Omphalea diandra. Taxonomy (NCBI): domain Eukaryota; kingdom Viridiplantae; phylum Streptophyta; class Magnoliopsida; order Malpighiales; family Euphorbiaceae; genus Omphalea; species Omphalea diandra. The sequence goes on along the minus strand of CATIWR010679264.1, from coordinate 10,435 downwards.
TTGATTCTGCGAACGACCTCTGATTACCAAAGCTTTTGCATCTCCACTGGAATTAACTTTCTTCTCCTTCTTCCTTAGTTCATAACTGTATAAGACAACACATACTTCCTTAAGAGATACAACAAACTTTTTGTGAAGCAGAGTAGTTTCAAGAAACTCAAACTCTTCGGAAAATGATCCCAGTAATATCAGAGCTAGATCTTCATCTTTAAATGTCTCATTTACATTGACCATATCAGTAACTAGCTTATTAAAACTAGTAACGGGATCATTCATTATGGTACCTGACACATAAGTGAAGCGAAACAACCTCTTCTTCATGTGAATCTTATTCTGGCTATTTTGCTTCAAAAATTTTTCTTCTAGTGTCTTCCATAAATTACTTGCAGAGGTTTCTTTTGAGAATGCATATCTCTGCTCTCTAGAAAGGCATAATCAAATTGTACCACATGCCAATTGATTGATCATCTTTCAATCTTTCTCCTCAATATCATCTGGTTTCTCATCTTCAATGACAATATCTAAACCTTGCTCAAAAAGAGCGCCTAGAACCTCATTTTGCCACATACCGAAATGGTCTGTGCCATCAAAGATTTTCATCGCTAATTTTGAATTTGTCACGACAGTTTTTGTCCAAATGGGCTGTGATGAAACTGTTAACATGGTAGGTGTGGATATTTTTGAAGAACTCTCCATTTCGATTACAAAATTTTTCAATAGCCTTCAAAGCGAAATACAACTAGCCCAAGGAAATCTTTTCTGATGTGGAAGATCAGATTAAACTGCAACCATAGAGCATACTAAGAGTAACATTTAGCTCTGATACCAATTGTTGTGAAATAAGGATAATATTCCATCCACCAAACTCATCTAATAAATTTATAGGTGAATATAAAGTGAAAGATTGTGCTGAAAAAACCACACTATAGTTTGATTCCGAAGAAAGATTGGAAGGGTCATAAGTGGTCTCACTTAAAACCCAACCTCCTTAGACAAAATCACTTTAATAGTAATTTAACAACACAATATATCACTACAACTATATCCTACAAAATAGTTATTGAAAAATAAAGACAAAAATAAAAACACCATAATTTAACGAGATTCGGCGAATTATGCCTACGACGTTGGATATTATCAAAATTATATTTCATTAAGAAAAAGTGTATAAAGTGAAATATTACAACAGTGGGAGAAATATTAAAAATTATCTAAGAGATGAATAGATAATTTTGGGATGATTAAACTGAAAGAATTAAGACTCTATTTATAATAAAAAAAAAACTTTTCTTCCTTTTTTTATTTCGTCGATGTGGAATATTAAAGTGAACCAAAATAGTCAACATGAATTACAATTAAGCTAACTAGATAAAAATTATGCATAATAGATCAAAAATAAAAATTAAAGTGTTTAATACCTCAAAATTAAAGGTGATGTGTTAAAATGATCAATCATGAAAAGTATAGGGAGCAATCATGGAAAGTATAGTGATGTGTTAAAATGATCAATCATGAAAAGTATAGGGAGCAATTTATTTATTAGGCCATTTAATCGAAGTGAAACACTTGCCTGGACCCATCTATGGTGGATCAAAAGATGTCAGATACAGTTCATTTGTATGTGAAGCCCATCCCATGTCTTAGTTCAAGAATAAGTCGATTCTGTGGAAGAATTATCCATACAAGTTTGTATACTGAACATTTCTAAAATTAGATAATGTACTAATTGGATATATGAAACTTGTAAAACGGTATTAATTTGGATATTATTTTTCTTAAGTTACGAGCATATTAAATTATCAAATTAAGGTATAGAAATAAATTTAAATTTTAAATCAAATTGGGTTATTTGTAATTTTATTTTTAAATAAAAAATATTATTTTAATTTTAAATAAATTTTAAATATTTTAATAATTTTAATTTAATTTAATTTAATTCTAATCGGACAAGGATAAAATCAATTTGAATTAACTCTCAAATTGGGTTTATATCACTCTTTTTAGGTAAAATTCAAATTAAATTTTTTAGTCGAATAGACAATTGTCATCTTTATATGAATAATATTTATTTTCTTAAAATTTTTAATAGATTTTTTATATGTACATAATTTCATTTCATTCTTTAATATCCTATTTCGATTGGCAGCATGGATATAAATCAAAATTCACTGACAAAAAAGTATGTAGGTGAAGATTTTTTTTTTTTTTTTTTGGTCCCCTTTTGAGAACCATATCTATTGCTTTTTGTGTGCCAAAAATTTAGCTATAACTTTTCTTTGAATAATAATAAAAAAAGGTTTATAAGTGGATATTCCAATAAAAAGGCCAAAAGCCAGCAAAATGAAATTCAAACCAATGGATTGATCGAAATACAGCCAAACCAACAGGCAAGTTAAAAATCTCTTGCAGCCAAGTAACTAGCAACAACTTTCTTAGAAATATAAATCAAATGCATTTGGTGGCCTTATAAACTTTATAGTCCAAATATGCAAAAATAAAAAATCAATCTGGTACTGGCTCAATAGTTAAACTGATTGAATTTTAAGACGTTTTTTTTTTTTTAAAATTCAGAGTTTGAAATCTTAAAATTACATTCCTTAGAAAAAGTTTTACCATAAATGGTGCATACACAAACCCTGTATGAGTCGTTCAATTAATAAGCCTTGCCGTGAAATTTATAGTTTAATGGCTTTGAATTGAATAGCACTTATCATATGCTAATGACCTCTTCATGATTTGTATATTCAAGTAAAACCTTTTCTTTAATTAAATTGAGCCACCTTTTAAATAAATCAATATATTCATTCATGATTAGGAAAAATCATGTAATTTTATTACAAAAACGGCCCATTCTATTCCCCAAAATTTATACATGCAAAGTCATAAATCAATCTCAAATATATGCTGTTTTGATTTACCCTTCTGTCGTTTTGGTCAATACAAGTCATTTTCTAAGACTGATAATGCTTTCTTTTTCTTTTATTTTGTTTCCTTTATATTACTATCAGATTTAACAAAATTTTTAGATTTAGGTATTAAATTTATTTTGTAAAGAATAAACTACAGTATTTACTTTGTTAAAAAAAAAAAAATTATTTACTGCTTTTCTCATAAGCTTCGCATCCCGACCTTATCTGCCATTATTAAAATATCATCCGCCGACACTCTCCAAATATGTATAATGCATCTCATTTCCAATAACATGTATATATTAATACTTGATTGATCTTTATGTTAGAGATTTTAGTAGAAGAATCACACATATATTCAGTCCTCAAATTCACTAATTATTAATAAAATTATTTGATGAGAGGAAACCAAAAAACAAAAAAGAAATATAATGAAATATCATCCTTGAATAAGATCTCTTTACAAAAAGAGTCATAGAGGATTTTTGCTAAAAATTAAAAAAATGGACTAAGGTTCAATTTGACCCTTTAACTATCATGTCAGGTCCAACTAGACCCAATTTTAAGTTTTGGGCTTTTCAACTCTAAAATACTTAAAAAATAGCTCATTTAAAACCTAATGCCATAACAAAGTTGCGTGTGAGAACACACAGCCAAAACTTAATAAAGAATAAAGTTTTTTTTTGAAGAACAAAAGTCCTTTGTCTTCCTTTGCTTCACAAGAATTTTTCCCTTCTATGTCTCTTTGCTTAGCATTTTGGATCACCGATCGAAAATCTAATAAGTATTTATATGAAATTAATCAGAAATCACGAAGGAAGATGCAAATGTAGAAATCCTTGAGAGCCATCTCATCAAAGAGCATCTTTGCCATGGTTGTACGAATGAAGGTTTACAAATGGGTCTAAGGATTATCTTTCTGCTAGCTTAGCCTAGCTACTTTTGCTCTATTTCTTATACTTTGTTGCCTATCTCGCTTTTCTAGTCTTTTGGATTAGTTTTGCTACACTAATAAAAGATTCGTTCATTAGATCCATTTGATTGATGGCTAGATTGTTGTTAATGAAAGTGTTTAACTTGATTTGCATTGCAGAGGATAAGCATTATGTGAAAGTTACTAGTACTCCTCATGGTTAGGCTGTTTGATTCAACATTTTTTAGTTTATTCTTGTGGTTTTGTTATTTATGGTAATTTTGTTGATTGGTACTGGTTCTTCATTTTTGACGCCATTCTTACAAGACAAGGAGAAGAAAGTGTTCATAATAGTGATTCCCCTTCAAGTTTTAGCTAACCTGGCTTCTATAATGACTAATGAGACTAGACCTTTTATTAAGGATTTCGTCATTAGAATCAGGTGTTCTTACTGGTTGATATCATCTGTAGTTGTGCTATTATTTTCCCAATTATGTGGTCGATCGGGTCTTCGAGGGAGACCCCAAATACTGATAGGAAGGTTGTAAGGAACTTGGCAAAATTGTAGTTGTTTAAATAATTTTACATTTTTGTGGTTGGTTACTTGTATTTTACAAGAATTGTGGTGTTTTCATAAAGACCATTACAACTTATAAGTACCAGTGGGTGAGTAATGCTACAAAGGAGACTGTCAATCTCTTGTTTTATGCAATGATATTTTATATATTTAGGCCGTTGGAGAAGAATGAGTACTTTGTTCATGAGGAGGAAGAAGAGGAGGTTGCTAAGATGGCTCTCAAGGATGAAGAATTGATCTTTCACAGTCTTCAATTTTAGGGTGGGGTTTCATCCTCCTTTATCACTATTGTTTGTAAAATCCAAATTATTTGCTCTCTTTTTTTTTCTTAATGAACCCAATGACACTCTAGATTAAATCTATCTTATCTCACAGGAGGTAACACGTTGGCTAGAAGATTTTCTCTAACTAAGTAGATGATCTTTAAATGAATTGCTCATTCTTTACTTGTGATTTGATGTTCAATGTAGCAAGTAAAGCTCTTGATCAATGAAAATAGAAAATAGTTGATTAAGTTGCATCAGCTATTGAGGAAGATCTATTTTTTCATCTTAGAACATAAGACTTTAAAACAATGGAGAAATTTTGGATTGAAACATGTATTCTCTTTTTTATTCTTGATTGAAAATTGTAGAATTTGAAACTTAACTAAGAATGTAATGATTATTTTTCAGTAATATATGTAAACTTCAAAGAAAGGTTGAAAATAGGTGTGAAGTAGAAGAATTGATATGGTGATGAGATGATGTAGTGAAGAAGATGATATTGATTTTCTTATTTAAAGAAAAGATTAAAAAAATATTTTTATTTCAAGCTTCACTCTCTAGTATTCTACGTGTTATACACGCTCAGTTGACAAGTTAAAATCAAACTTATTTGAGTTATTTTTTTGAAATTTTGGGTTTAATAAAACCAAAAGTTAAGATTGGATCTAATTGAACATGACAAGATAGTTGAGTGATCAATTAAACTTTGGTCCAAAAAAATCAATGAAAATTTTTTCTGGCTGTGACTAGAATTTGGATATTTGTCTATGTAATCCCAAGAATACGAATAGTGTGTAGGAAATTTTTTGGTAAATAATTGATTTCTTAAAGAATGGAAATGTTCTCTAATATTATGTTGTGAACTCTTCGAATTAAACTAATTAGTTAAACCAAAAAAATTAATTAATCGATCAATTTGGTTAAAGGTCAAAATTAAAACATTTAAAGAACTTATTCAAAAAAAAGAAAGAAAAATAGGCTAAAATCAATAAATCCATATTAAATCGATATAAATCAAAATGGCATTGTTCTCTAAAAAAATTGAATTTTAAAAATTACATTTTATACTGAAAATTTAAATATTATTTATTATATTATGCTATTTTTTGTTTTAAAAATATTTTAAAAATAAGATAATATTGATCTGGATAAGTTAAACTATCCAATTTGATTTTAATAAAAAAATTGATTATTTATATATTTTCATGCATACAACTTTAATATTTTTTTGTGCTTTTGTTTTATTTTTTATTATCTATTTTAAAGATTATATATTTTCCATGAAAAAATTATTTTCTATTGATGAGTTTTTTATTTGTTTTTAAGTATTATATTTTTTAAATCTTTTAATAGTGGTTTATCAAACTTATTTAAAGACTATAAAAAAATTAATTTATAATCCATAATAATCACTAAGTAAGATATATTTTTTTTTACTAAATTGCATTTTTAAATTGTCTATCACTTCAATTGAAAAATATTATAAATAAATTTTATTATTTTAATGTTTTCAAATATTCGAATATACAATTGTTGTTGCAATATCTGCAAATTAAATTCTACTATTTAGTAAATTTGTGAATAAAATTTCGAATTTTTCTTAAAAAAAAAAAAGCAATGTCAAATACTAATTTTCTTACACAACTTAGCTGAGTTTCCCTGTGGTCTTTTTCTCATGGTACCTAGCAAAAGTTGACGGTCGCCGCTAATAATGTGAAGAAGGAACAGATTGTTAATTCACAGCCTCATCCAGATGCGCAGATCTAAAGATTCAACACGCTGAATGGTACAATATCCATACGTAATTCGAAAGTTGCTTAAATAATTATGCACTCTCGAATTAAAATTTAATCATCTGTGAAATAATTAATGTAGTCAAGCTGACTAAATTCGATGAACTGAGCAACTTCTAAATCATAATCTTTCGAATAAACCAAGACAAAGATACGATCATTAGTGTGCTAATTACATTAATTAGCACAACATAATCAAGACCCAAAAGTCAATTAACTTAATTCATTGAACCGTAGTAAGTAGTACTACGTATAATTTTCGAGTACCGACATATATAGATTAAATTAATTATCTTTAATAAACCAAGACAAAGATACGAGAGAATAAATATAAAGTTAATTTTATAGGCGAAAAAAGAACAAATTATTAATAAATTTTAAGAAGCACCCAATAAGCAAAAATCTAAGTTGTCTACTATATACAGGACAGGGACCATGTATCTCACAAGACAATCACGTGCAGGCATGCACAGTACATGCATGTAGTCTTATTTTTTTTCCTATCATTATTGAATATGCACAAAAAAGAAAAGAAAAGCTGCAAGCAGCATTTGGGACAAGAACTTGGTCTATGACTCCATTGTTTGATACTGATATTAGAATTTGTGATTAATTTAGTAAGCAACAGGCCCGGCCCTAGGCCTATACCACTAAAGGCTTGGCCTGGGGTCCTTAATTTTTTTAAAAAAATTATAAAGAAAATAATTAAAATGGATCTCAAATTAATATTTTGTCTTGATGAAAATATTTCAATTGTTAAAAAGAATGGCAGAATTTTTTTTCTTTTAGTAAGGAAGACCCTTTATTTTTTTCTTTTTTCTTTACTAAAAGAGGGTCTCAAGTTTATTTTATTTTTTTGTATGAAAGAGCATTTAAAAAAAAAAAAAATTTACTTCTCAATTCTCAATAAACGAGGCCTCTATTTTTTTTTTTTTTCGCCTAAAGCCCTGTAAGTGTAAGGCCAGTCCTGGTAAGCACTGTCTCCTTGTTATCTAACAACTCATTTTCCATGCATCAGAGGGAGATACATTAGTTTAGTAGTGGCCCTACCACAGCTGCATTAGTGGTAATGGAGGTTCAAAGGACTGCCGATTCTTAATGGCCCAAGCAGGCCATTGAATATGGCTAGGATTCCTTATTTTAGTTAACCTTGGCTAGCTAAAATGGAACTGTTGTTAATTGGAAATTTATGTGATTGTTCTTTAGTGGGTAAGATCAGATGCTGCTGCATATAAAATTATCAAGTTGATTGATCCAAGAAAAAATCAGGAATAGAAGACAAAACAATGGTTCAAACCGCAATGGATTTTTCGAAAATTTGATTCTACTTTTAATAGTTTTCATTATCAAAACAATGTGTCATAATTACTTCGGCTAAATATTGACCTCAAAAGTAGATTATTTGAGTTCTGGATAACATCATCGTATTCTTCTTCGTTTTTTGATTTGTTAGAAAGTGATAGCGCAATAAAAACAGGAATTGCTATGTCAGATTTTCATGATTGATATATAACTTAATCCTATGAATTTTTCTTTTTAAATCACGACTCTATAGAATTTACAATCTTATAATCTTTTCATATCATTAAAGTAAAATTCGTTATCACGTATTCTTGTATTCAATCACTCACCTAATCCTCAATAATTAATAAAGATTGACTAAATTTTCCCAGATAACTTTCGTTCAATTCTTTAATCTTCCTAATTGAGAGTTGGCTATATAATGAGGTATGGAATTACAGGGACCAAGTGGAGTAAACATTTCTGTTAAAGAAAGTGTGAGGAGCACTAGACAAAACATGTGGGATTATACTTTGCCTTTTGTTGATTAAGTTAATCGCTTGTGTTGGGTTTAAAGAAATTATAGATTCTAAGGCAATTTTTTGAGCTTTGAGCATTCACTTGTTAATCTGAATTAATGTCCCCTTGCTTCTTCACTATGTACTCCATTGGGAACATCCAATAAGAATGGAGATTTCCAATATATGCCCTAATTGAATACCAAAGTTGATTAGGTTCATGAAGTTGGAAATTTTACATTATTTTTTTGAAAAACATCCATTGAGCTTGAGATAAGATATTAAAGTAGTCTCCAAAACGGCGAAACTATTAATGTAATTTTTACTCGAAGCCTAATTCAAAAATAATTAGCTGACTTATTTCTTTGGTCTTGTCTACTAATGAAATACATAATGACTAACATCTTCAATCTATAACCATCTATATAATGTATAGAAGTGTTTTTCGATGAATGGATGTATATATATATATATCTACCAAGTGAGGATAACTATTTATTCCTCATACTCTTGGAATTACCATCATCATCATCATAAGATATCAAACTATAATTGCAAATATAGTATTGTACAAAATGCGCCAAAGCAATAGCAAAGTGTCTCATTTGCTGAGCTAAGGTAGGGTGAGGGAATACAGGGTTCTTGATATTTGTGCTAAGAAATATTGGAGAAATGGGTATCAAAAGTGATGGTTGCCAATAATATAAGCATTACACCATAACTAATCTGCAGTCGGACGACATGACAAGGAAACACAACAGCTTCTTCTTCTCCTTCCTCTCATTCACCTTTGTAGTAAAATATAATTTTGTCCATCAAAACACGCGTGGCAGCAGAACAGTTGCCTAATTATCTTGCTTATCAAAAGGGCTAAAAATAAAAAAAAAAGCTGCCCAAATATCTATGTTAGAAAGCAACTTCACCCTTTAAAAATTAATAACGCCAAGTGTTAGTAGCCTTTTTTTTAATGCAATAAAGGGTTTTAAATTTAAAATGTATATGTTTTTCTCTAAATCAGTTCATAGGAGCTTGTTCACACTGGACATATTTTTTATATAATTTTTTAATAAATTTAAATTGAATACCATAATAGAATATCACACTCTTTTTATCACTTAAACCAACATCTACGATTACAGTATTATAGTTGAAGATTATTATTATTCATTTTGTTAATCAAAATTCAATTATTCAGTTCAAAAGTTTCAAGCGAATTATTAAATGTTAAATATGACAGGCATTTTTTTTTATGAAAGAATTTAATTCTGACCGACTCTAAATTGACTTAAAAATATAAAAATCAACAAGCCAAAAGTTAATTGTCGACCGAAATGTCTAGGCGGTTGATACCCAAATAAACATCATAAATGTTGGTGCAGACGATGAGGTGGCATCCAGACACAGAGAGAGAGAGAGAGAGGAGGAGGAGAAGAAGGAATCAAAGTTTTTGTGCATGGGGTGGGGGCCTAAGGTTTTGGCTAGGTTCATGTCCTTATTATGGGTAGCTTTGGACCACACCACTCCCTTTCTCTTTATAAGTTGCTCTCTTCTTTCTTTGTCCTCTCATCACTTCCAAACTTTGTTCCTCTTCTCTCTAACCTTCACTACTCTCAAAAGGCAAATTCAAGATTTCAAGCAATACCAAACTAGTGAAGTGAAGAAAAGGAAAAAAGAAGAATCAAGAAGATGAGCAGAGCAGGCATGGAGGGGTCCAAGAAAAAGATTTCATGCAGAAGGCTTGGAGGGTACCTTAGACAGCAGAAGGGAAGGATCTACATTATTAGAAGGTGCATAATCATGCTTCTTTGTTGGCATGACTAATAATTAATTAAGGCTTATGGGCATCTAAGATTTTGGAGCACCGACCAACCATGAAGTTGAAGTAAAGAAATATTGAGTATTTCTAAAGAAATAGCGATAAGCTATAGCTTAAGCTTGCTTGCATGCATGAGACCGAAGCTAGCTCTCTTCTTCTTCTTCTTGTTTTCTTTATGTTTCTTTCACTCAAAATGTAAATAGAAATTAACGAGAAATGCTAGCTAGCAAGATTATTATTGCCTTTTTAAGTGTATTGCAATCAAACGTTAACTTTTTAAATTAGTGATTTCTACATTTATTTTCCTATATATATATATATATATATATATGTATGTGTATATATATATATATATATATATA